>BGPR01007850.1:0-17794 GCA_013235015.1 Araneus ventricosus | reverse complement strand
AATGCCGGATTTCAAACTTTGCCGGTAACATATACATTCATGTAGTTTTCTTTTTCTCTCGAGAACATTTGTTTCTGACCTTCATCCTCCAGTGAAAGAATTTCATTTTTGACCGGTAAATAACTATACGCGCCCTTCTATCGAACCTCGTTGCGTTCCCCCGGATGTACATTCTTCATACCTGCGGCTCTGACTCACATGAATGGATTCAGCTTTCATTCTTCCTCTTTTAAACCCTCCTCCCCAGTTCTCCTTTATGCTTTTGATTTCCGCTCGCCATACCCCCTCCCAAAGGTTGTGCCTCTTTACCCAGGAAGGTATCCATAATTTAAACAGGCTGAAACACTCCTATAATTAAGCAAACAATCGCTACCATAACGAGCCTGAAATACAAGTCTGATTGACAGAAAAATAATAATATATCGTCGCTTAACAAGAAACTCCACCTCTCTCAATTTTTCAAGGAGAAAAAACTGAATTTTTCCTAACCAATAAAGAATAGAGCGGATTTTTTTCAATTCCTACTATTCTAGTTCACACTCTCCCTATATATGTATATTTATTTATATATCTTGTTCAAATTTTGCAATCGATTTTAAACTAACTTCCCGATGAGCTGGAGACTTGAAACTTTAAACATAGCTCAGAACTAGATGACAATGCAATATTAATTCGCTTTCTTGTGTGTTTGTCTGTTTGTCTGTCATTTCATATTTTGCATGACGCATGCGGAGTACGTTTTTCATTATATCTCGAAAACTATTAACATTACAGACTTGGTTCTTGGGTATATGGATGGCCCATGGGATCATCGAAGCACCCCCATATTTTAGCCATATCTTTGCGCATGCGCAGTACGTTTTTCATTATATCTCGAATCACCTAAGTAGAAATTGACTTTAAAATTTTTTTATATTACTTGTTTTGTTCACATCGGTTCATCATGTTGCGCCTCATATTCATATCATGTGTGTAAAAAAAACCCCAGAAATATTCGTTATTGGTTGCGAAAAATTTAGTTTTTTCTTCCGCTTGCAAAATTTGGAAAATTGAGATGGGTGGGATGGCTTGTTAAACGATGATCTTACAATCTCGCAAAAAAAAAAAAAAAAAAAAAAAAATGCATTGCATCGAAAGTACAGCAGAGCACCGTCTATACGTCTTGCAAGGGACTGAGTTCAAACGACGTATAAACGAAAAGGCTTATAATCGGAATTTTAATAACCCATTTTTATCATTACAAATTTAACCTTCTAGCGGGCTCGCGTTTGCAAGAGATACTTGCATTGTGCATCGTATTACATATTTATATCGTTCTTTTATAAATTTAAGTGCAATTTTTATTTATAAAATCTTTGTTTACTATTAAGCTAATAAATACAGATAACATAAATAAAAGTTGCATTTATTTCTGTAAAATAACACGATATATATATATATATATATTATGCGATGCATGATATGTCGTAAAATTTGCGTAAGCGCGCCCGCTGGAAGGTTAAAGGTACTAATGCAAATTCATTTAAAAGTAATAATTTTAAAGTTTTTTTAAGGTAGTACTAGTATATTACTACATAATATTGAAAACAGTAATTAAATTTTGAAATTAAATACTTATCTTAAAACTGAGAAAAATCATACCTTTATTGCATATCTTGAGTACTGATTATGCAATTGTTATTTTATACCATTTATATGCGTGCAGGTAGGCGTCTAATTAAAAAATCGTTACCTGAATTAAAAAAAAAAATATTCAAATGATTGGAACTGAGAAATAACGACTGAGGCAGAGAAGTTGCGAATTTTAGAAACGGGGGAAAACGACATATAACCGAAGCTTTGCTTCCTTTGCGTCTTCAAAATGAAGCACTTTATCATCACAGTGGTTACGAATCAACCGGCACTATGATGAAACGACGGAGAAATGTAAATGGCGCATAAATGAGAAACGTCTAAACGGCGCTTTATTGCATTTTATAAGGCACTCTTGTTTTATAATGATGCTTTGTGGTTTGGATCTAGTTTGCGTAATCATATAGTGGGTGCTTGAAAAATGTCGCAAAATTTATTTATATATAAATATATTTGGATTTTTCTTAATGCGATTGGTCATTAAAACAACTTTCAACACTATTAATCCTTTCAAGTACTAAGATCTAATTTATAGATGCAATAAAAAATTACTGAAATTTGTATATGCGTAGCTTTTTGAAATTATGAAGTTGTGTAAAAAAAAGAGACATTCAATCGCAGTTAGTTTTAAACTGTTTCCTTTATAATAAATTATTTCAGAGCAGTTACCTCCACACTGAAGTTGCATCACAGTCTGTTAATGGCAATCTAAAATTAAATCTCCTGAAATTATTCAAAAACGTCGTATTCATTAAGTTTTTATCTTAATATCCCATCCTGAAGTCACTCAAGGCGATTTTGATTTTGGTATTGCAATTATCTAAGGCACATTATGCGCGCTTACAAAAGAAAAGGAACTAAATTATAAATTTTGTAGACATATGTATTTGTTTTAAATACAGTTATTAATAAAAAATCTCTTCGAATTCGTTACACGATAATGCTGATGAAAGTAATTGTTCAAAATTGTTATTAGGGAGAAATTATTTTATTTTAAGAAAGCGGAAAAAGTTTCTTTCGACTGTTATGGGTAATCGAGTATAGTAAGATTCTATAATTTCCTTTGAAGCATTATGGGCAGAACAATCAAATTACTTGTTTTGGGACAGTCTGCAACGTAATGAATTGATATTGAAGGCATCGGTTAAATCTGTTGTACTGAATCAAAAAAAATAACAAAGATGAAAATCAACTTCTTTTACCCATGATTCAAACTAAACTGTTGAGCACTGGAACACTTGAAATTTTTCCATAATTGTAAATGTAGAGTAATAAATAAGGCTAATAACATCCGAAAAACTGATTGCACCAATAAAAAGGAATAAATTATTGTATGTTTCAGAAAAGTTTCAATAATTTACTGGTTACTTTTGGCATAACTTGTTGCATTTATTGGAATTAAAATTCGAAATAATTGAGGGGTAAAGAGAGAGTGCTTTTTATATTTTTTAATTCAATTTCAGATTTGTATTCCTTTCTTCATATAACCAGTTAGCTTAAGCTAAAGTGATATGTAAAGAAAACTGATGTACATATTTCAACCTGAATAAGTAAATTCATATAACCAATTTTCGGGCCACTCAATAATAATATACTTATCAGTAGCACATTACAGTGAGTCAACTCCCATATTTATTTCGATTCAATATTTTTCAAACAAAATCTTTTCTGTTCTACTATTCAGTAGGCTCATAATTTATTAAGAAAGAGTAGGTCCTTCGGATTTATACAGAAACACCAGATGATAATTTGAACTACTCTCTTCCGACCAATAGTTGACACTTTCAAAGTTAAACAAAGGGTTGTTAATTGAAAAAAATGTAAGAATTTGTTTTCGCTGGTGCATAGATATCCATTGAATCGAGCCCCCTGATAAATTAATTTACCAATGAAGGGTTTCTTTTATGTTTTATTTAAAAAAATATTTGATACTACAGTTTAATTCTGAAGAAGATATTATGCAGAATTTACTGCTCTTAGACCAGCTGGATTAAATTAACACTAAGAAAACCTGTTACAGCGTTGGATATCCCATTGAAATTTTTCATTAACCCTCCAAGCGCTCATTTATTTTCATCTTTCGGTTCAAGTTTGAAAACTTAGTTTTTAAAGTGAATGAATCGATATTTTTCGTATTTAATTAAATCCCTGATATCTTAAGAATACTTTATGCATAGATGTTTAAGAAAATATAAATATAAAAACGGGTTTTCAATTGAACCTGTAAAACGGAAAAAGACGTTTACGCCGCTAGGAGGGTTAAACCTTCGTTCTTCGAGTATGACTCTTAGTTTGCGAATTCAAGGATCTTATTAATTCCGTTAAGTTTAAAAATTCGAACTTGTTGCTATTTTTTCTCTTTAAAAATTATTTTCAACCTTTTAAATTGTTATAAATTCATTAAAAATGAAATCACTTTAAAAGTTTTTAAAGAAGAGTAAGCCGCGCACCTTAATACCACCTTGGGTAACGAAAGTATGATTGGAAGTTCAATTTCTGGATAGTAGTATAGCAACATTTATGGCAGGTTTTATTCTTGTGTTCCGATATCATTTGTCACCGACTGATACATTCAAAATTTGTAAGCAGAATTTCAAATGTGACTCATTAGAGGTTACAATTTTTATCGTAAGTAAAACCAAATAATTGATAAACACCTCTTTTAGTACTTTGCGTACTTGCTTAGTACTTACGTCAATTATCTAGCATGAACTATAAAAAAGAGTATCATTAAAGCCAATACTTTCTTCGAGGAAAAACTTTAGCAATTTCAAGTGTTGGGCAGATTATTATGATAAGACAACGTATTATGTAATAACAATGTCGCAATAAAATGAATACCAGAAAAAATATTTTCTGACCTTCAACTTACATCCCAAGGTTTCGAATGGAGTTTATTTCTCTCTGCGATCGGAGAATCTGATTCGCCATTCTGAATGAACCATTTTCATGGATTTACATTTTAATTTTAATTTATTAAAGTTTTTCATCGTGGCACATTTAACTTTCCAATGAATTAAAATATTATAACTTAATAAATTTATTGTTTATGTTTGCTAAAAAATATTTATTATATTTCATAAAATAGCTTATTAGTATTTCAGATGCCATGCGTCAAGAAATCATCTTAACAATGATAAGATATTCAATTTTTTTAGGATTTGAAATTCTGTTCAGAGAAATGAAATTAATCGAAAAAAACTTAAAGCTTATAACATCTGAGGATTTTTACGTTAATAGTAAGCGTCAGAAATTCCAACTTACTATTATTTTAATTTTGTCTCTATATTAGGGAAAGTGAAAACTTTAGCCATTTAAATTTAATTTATTGACCTAATTGTAAGGGTTGAAGAAGCATGCCATTTTTCTATACAATCTCCTTCCTTTTCCATGCGTTTGGCCCCGCACTTTGCACATTCTCTCCCAGAAGGTTTTCTGTTTGTTGGGAAATCACTTTTCCAGCCCTTCCCGCTCGTCCTAGTCCGAAGAAAATCGTAAAGCGTATCTGAGCAGCCCAGAGAGATATCGGAAGGGGTGAGATCTGACCTGTAAGTTGAGAGTTCCTTAAGCTCATTTGGGTATCGGCGGTCTGATGGCCGTGTGTTAGCATGAATTGACATTGTAACATATAAGAATCATTACTTAATCACATACCTGCTGGCCATACGAGGAACATATATGGGTGTTGTATAAACAACGAAATATACGCTGGAGATAAAATTCCCGTGCCTTTGAGCTCATTGGAGGCTAGAAATGAGAGACAGCGAAGCTCTCTGGTCCCGATATGAATTCTTTGAGACTCGGTTTTAACCAACTATCCAGACTGAACGTTATATAATGAAACTCGCTGTATCTGATAAGTTTATTCCGAATCTGAACACCCCACCTGGGATCTTGTACTAAGTTACTGGAGTTTAGAAGTAATCAATTATTTTCTAATATTTTAAATTAATATTTAGCTGTGCGTAATTGTGTATAGAGGGAACTCGAGTTTAGTACGTCACACCATGTACCAACAACACTTTCTTTGTAGAATTTATGGAAGTAGAGCTCATCGTTGATGATTTAAAAGGAGCTCATCTGCAGGAAGCAAAATGAGCTACGGATAGTCTGCAGAGAACACTCTACATTGTCAGTAATAACCTGCCGGTTTACTAGCATCATTTCTTAAGCTTGCTGAATCTTCTTCTCAGTGGTAGAGGCTGACATGCTTCTTACTCCTCGTCGTGCAATACGCTTCTCAGAATTTTTTTAACCCTGTTAAGACTGACAGGATATCCAAGTACGTTCAAATCAATGCAATTTTTAAAAATAAATCTTCAAAGTGTTGAAGTTTTCGACTTATTCATACATACATTTACGTGTTTGAATGCTGTTCTTGTATTGTGCTTGTGTTGTGTGTCTGGGATGAATTTCAGGCCCTGACATACCTTCCGACCAAGAAAATGGATCACTGCTCTTAGGGGTCTATTCTGATACCCCCGGTTGGGTACCAGAATAGACCCCTTCGTTTCTCTGTGTTGCAAACTGCTAGAGAGCTGCCACGGTTACATTGAAGCAAAAGTTTGTAAATCAAACTTTGATAACGTGATCACAAAAGAACTTAATTTTTACATGCACATGCATCAAGCAACTTGACCAATCGAAGGAAATTTTATGATCGAAATGAGTATAATCATTTACACCAGTCATTATCAGTTTGCAAGTTCAAAAGAAGTGCAATTAACCCCATCAAGTTGAAAATTTAACTTAGCCATTGTTTCTACTCTTTAGACTTTATTTGCAACTTTTAACAGTTTTATAAATTCTTTTCATTGCAAAAATCAAAGCCCAAGTAATAGCATATTAGAATGATATTGTCATTACGTTATATTTTAAATATTTGAAAAGGATACTGATTTTAACTTGTTCTCACGGGTTTCCTTCGACTGTGAATATATAACAGGGATATCAGTAACACAGTATATAATCTGAAACGACTATAAATTTAAGAATACTTTCATCGCAAATGCTAATACGAGATAAACATGAAATAGTTTAAGTAGCTTTTGAAATAATTATCTTAACATCATTTTGACTATAAGAAGGGTAAATTTATTTTTACTTATAATTGCTTGCCGAAGAAATTTTTTATGTTGTATTTTAATATTTAATCTACGGAAAGCTTTCAAGCTAGATTACGAAATTCGCACCGAGCTACTCAATAAAGTATCCGTCATCCTTACTAATGTATCTGCAGCATGATTAGATTCCTACCAAAGTGCTACAAGGAGGAAAAAAGTCGAACAATGCAACGCTATTTTCTTGTGAACAGATACCAAAAAGTGTCGCATTTATATTAGTTAATAAACGAGATGAAAACAAGTCTGAAAAATATTTATAAGGTAAACGCTTAATTAAATCGATAAATAAGACGAAATCAAACTATCAAAATCATAGCGGAAAAACTTAAAGTTTTGTGAACTTCATGGAGCTTAAGTAATTATAATGTAAAAATATATAATTTTTAATGAATAACGGTTAATTTAGTATCTTTCTCTCAAATATCAGTTAATGTGCAAAATTTTTGAAGTATTCACTCTGGTGAATTTCTTAAACCCCTAAAGTTTTAGGGGTCTATTCTGGTATTCCCGGTTGGGTTGGGTTCCGTTGTTTACGGGGCGGACCCAACCCCAACTCCCAACCCAACCGGGGGTACCAGAATAGACCCCTAAGTCGATCATTTTTGGAAACAGTTGAGAGCTAATTGCGTAGTTACGTTCAAGAAATATGCTCGACTTCCGAAATATGGTTGTTGTTTGCGCAGAATTGGTTGAAATAAGCATGCTTCTTTTCGTCTTGAAGTCAATAGATGAAGTTCAGGACGAGTAAAAAGCAAACAATATTACTCGGAAAAGTTTGGTTTTTGGCTTCGACTCAACTTCCTTTTCTTTGCTCCCATCTCCGATGTTTGCTTAACATGTAAGCATTCTTAAAATAAAGTAGCAAAAAATTCAACAATAGGTGCCATTTAAATACATTCAAGATGTTTATCGGAAGGTTTACTTTTTGTGGGAGAAAAAAAAATATCACGGTTTTATGAATCGAATTTATTACTTTTGATGACAGGCAAACGAGTATTTCCTTGAATTATTCTTCCAAACAGTAGGAATGGAAAACATCCTCCCCCTAAATATACCGACTTGATAAAAAAAGAAAAGCTTTTCTCCCTTCCAGTGTAGAATAAATTTTTTTTGTGGGATTTTAACACGCTGAAAGGCATGCGCAGCGGTATACACTCAAATTTATTTCAAGGGTTCGAGATATTTTTGTCACGGAGAGACAAAATGCAGGAAAAGCAAAGATAAAGACCAATGCTGGCAATTCTAAAACATTTCAAAGCAACGCACTGATAAAGATCCATTGCCAAAAGAGACCTTGGATCGACAAGCTTTGCCATCGATAAGCAAGCATAATCACCAGAGCTTTTTAAATTTTCAACCGCTTAACTTAACAGCCCGAGAATACTCGTGCATCGAATTATCGAAATTTTAGTCTTAAGCTAAAATTGAATCATTAATTAGCTTTATAATTTGACACAAAAAATATGTAGGATCCATAAACATCTTAAGTATCCTATGCCTTCTTAGATGAATGAAAACGACAGCCCCTTTCCAAAACAGGAGGGATCATCTTATTAGATAGCAAAGAAAATTATTAAGTTAAGTGGTTAACTTGCTACAAAGCTACAAAAAGAAATTCCACCTCTCCAAATATGTACGAGCATTATTTCGCAACTTCAAGTGTACGTCGCAAAAAGGAAACTCAAATAGCTTCAATCAATGATAAACGAAAAGATATTTCATTTATTTATTTGGAAGATTTTAATGAAGAGATTCAAATCAAGATTTTCTGTCATTTTTTCAAGGAGACTGAACAGAAAGAGGGACTGTCAGAGTTTCTGCGTCTCCAAAATATATGTACTTGGGGGTGGGTTTCAAAAGTTTAACCCTTTAACCGGAACATCAGCCATTATTATTGCTAAGTCGATCAAGCTTCGTAAAACGAGAAGAGTTTTAGTCCCAATGATGCGCAATGTCTTTCTCTTAAACATGTTGAGAAAAAAATTACTTAAATCATGCCCTGAATTATCATATTCAATTGACTGAATAGTACAACTCCTCTCCTAGATTTAAAAAAAGTTCTTTTTTCTTAGAATTACGGTCGTTTTGACGGGTGTTCCTTGTAACTGAGTGCACAGAGAGTTACAGTAAGAGAAATAAGTTTAATACTTAGGGCTAAGGTTTGGTTAAGTTTCGAAATTAGATACATAACGAAAAATTTGTATATTCGCTTTTTAAGTGAAAACTAAACGAAATTCTTGATTTTATGTAGAACTCGCATATAATGCCTTAGTATCAAATATTGAATTCAATCCACTCGTTCACCCCGTCCTTTGTTTGTAAACTAAACGTCTGTTATTACAAAATTCCCCGGTTGCTTATATTCTTTATTCAATAAAAATGAATAGTATATTAAAAATGAACATTCTGCAAACAAAAAGGAGCATCTGGGCAGGGCTGCGGTTACTTAGTGGTGAAGTCTTAGGGGGTACCAGAATAGACCAGTTAGTCTCGGATGGGAGAATCATAGGTTCGAGACCCCATCCCATTGCAGATTGACCATTTATGTGGGCCTGATGCTTATTAAATCTGTTCCTGTGGGTCAAATGTCCTCATGCTGCTGTGGAATCGTGCACGTGGCATAGAGAGGATAAATTGCTCTTTCAGAAATTTTCATCCCGTATCATTCGCTGGCTTCTTCCTTTAAAAAAATAAATTATACTCAAAAATATTGTCTTTGTGGCTCTCCCCTTGACTGTCGCTAGGGAAATCTATGCCCCCTTGCCCATTCCTCTCTATACCATTGCTTGGTGTAACATGGAAGTTTGGAGAGTCAGGCGCCACCTCGGGTGTCGTGCTCGTCAGGCTTCAACATTACGAGGAACAAAAATAGCCCTCGATACCCAGAATAACTCTTGTGTAACTTAGAAACGGGATGTCATTGAACTAAATAAAACTGACGAGGTAGACACTTTCACTTACCGATGAGACAGGTGAGCATAGAAATAATACATTGAAACTGCCTTACTAGAAAGATTATCAGTTCAGAGTGTCGAAAATCGTACATTCCCCGATTCTTGATAGTTCGATGAAATATTTAAAATAATGAAAATTCTGTGAACTTTCAACAAATAAATTGGATATTATTCTAAAATTGCAAAGGCGTGAGAAACGTCATATTTTTTTTTTCATTCTTTTAAAGCCTACAAATTCAAAATAAGGTAACATTTCCTCGGATGAACTAAAATCTCGGATAAAATTCAAACTTTCTGTATCGATGTTTTAATAAATTTTAACTTTGGATAATAATTCTAATTAGAAATGGATTCTAGAGTCGTTAAAGCTTTGATAGCATGCTGTCGCTTAACAAGTAACACCACCTATCTCAATTTTTGAAATTTCAAAGAGGAAGAAAATAATAGATTTTTCGCGACCAGTAACAAATACTTCTGAATTTTTTTATCACATCTGGTAGGAACATGCCGTCTCATGTTTACATCAGTTGTTAAAGAAAATTCAGAAATATTCGTTACTGGTTGCGAAAAATTGAGTACGTTCTTCCTCTTTGAAATTTTGCTTATTTTGTTACTAATTATTGTTATTAATTGTCTTAAGAAACATAGTGAAAAAAGTTTAAGAAATTCTCTCTTATTACTTCCATATTTCTAAGTAACATTTCTGAGAACATTTACTAATTCTCATTGATTATTTAATCACGATTAATTATATAATTGATTGTAATGATATAATGAGCTCAATAGATTTCGCTGTGCCCGCCAGATTTTTAAGAAACCAGAATTCCTTTCCAAATTTAGATTCAAAATTTAATTATATTAACAGGTTCTCGTTATATAAGTTTTATAAAATTTTTAACACGTTCTCTGATGAACTTGACATTTTTAATATGTGTCTAAGTGCTTTTAAGTCGAAATTTTTGCATCTTTTAAATACATATGTTTTATTTTGCCTTTCTACGACATTTTAGATTTTTATGCTATTTGATTTTCCGTGTTCTTATGTATTCGACCAGTTTTTTGGCGCCGTGTTTGATTTATTTTTATCTTAAGTGTTGCATTTTTTTTTTTTAAATCTCAAGTGTGTATTTGCGTTTTTAAACTTTTAAACTCCTGGTGTGTTTTTTATTACACTCGGTGTTTGCGTGTTTTGACTTTTTGACCCTTGCTTTTTGGAAATGAACTTTAAATTTTTTAAAAAAAATAATACGGCTTTTGGTGTTATAGTGTGTCTTAAAGTTTTGTGATTATGTGTTTTCGTTTTTAATTATATATACGTTTGCATAAGTTTTATGTATTCTCTGTGGTCTACGTTTTGCTTTCTAGGGCATATTTTTTTTACTTTTTTATTTACTCTTTGTGACTTTTGTTCTTTGTGTGTTTGTCAGCACTCTGTAAATGGAGTTGTCTCTGTAGTGTGCTTTTCTTTAAATAAATAAATAAATAAATAAATAATAATAATCATATTTATGATAATTTAATTAACAATAATAATCAGCGATATTTTGAAACTAAGTGCTTAAGTAGAAATTTAAAACTTACGAATAATTTTCCATAAAAATAATCGAGGCGAAAAGCATTTATAAAACGCATTGTCCAGGTGTTAGTCTTTTTCTAGTCTACCTGTCGATCCAGTTCTGATCTGTGCAACCGATAATTTCCTCTTTGCAATAGATGCACGCTCCCAAACAGGTTGTGCCTTGCCGGACCAGTCGTTCCTCCTTGTGTTATTGTTGTTGATTGCTTTCAGAGGAAATAGCCGTGGGTTGGCTGCCGAACGCTCCTACCTGCGACGGGATTTCAACGTTATTTTCTTCAGTTTGAAAATTCCGTGAAATTGTGTTTTCTGTTTCATCGTAAAATGACTTTAACCTTCGCCTTCAGCATTGGTCAACTACTCTTTACTGAGCAAATGGGACGTTACGACAGTGGAAGTGATTAGTTCGAACGGAATTCCAGTCTACAGGTGTTCGAGGCGTGATTTCCACTTGACCCGACCGAAGGCGTGCATTCGAGCAGAAGGCCCCACTATGGTGACTCTCAGATTTGTTGTTATAACCCAATTTCTTTTCGTTCTAGCCCATCGGCTTTCGTGGGCATTTTCTTCGACGGAATGTCCGAGTGAATTTCAAGGTATGTGTAAATGTGGTTATGTGTCAATTGCTCATGGAAGAAAACAGACCTACGTAGTGAACTGCACGAATGAAGGTTTTGACAATACTATCATGCTAAGAAGTTTACCTCCTGAGACCGAAGTGTTAATTTTTGTGGGAAATGAAATTAAAGACCTGCCACTTAACGTTTTTGGACAGGAAACAATTTACGATAAGTTGCATACAATTGATTTTTCAAATAACCACATCCAGACCATAAAAGGAAGGACTTTTCATAATGTGGCAAATGTGACAAAGTTGATTTTGAATGACAACGATCTGTATATTGTTTCGAAGGACCATCATCCCAGAATGTTCAGTAACTTTGTGAATTTGAGAGAGCTGCATCTGAGGAATGCTTTTACTGAAAAAATTAAAGCCGGTGACTACTTGAATAACTTAGCGGAGATTTTTGAAAACAGCTCGTTGAATCATTTGCGTGTTCTTAATATGGAAAACAACGAAATCTCTGGAATTTATCACGGTGAGTTTTGCTCCCTACCCGCTTTAGAGGAATTGTATTTGGGCGACAATCATCTGAAAGACATTCCAATGAATTTTTCGTGTTTGAAATATTTGAAAATGCTTGATGTTGGCAATAATTTTATTCCATATCTTAGTGATCAAACAATTAAAAGTTTAGAAAACACAAAACATTTAAAACTAAATTTAACTGCAAATCCCTTTAGATGTGATTGTAGAATGACTAATACTTACCACTGGATGAAAAGTACTCCATTAAATTTAGTAAACAAAGAACATTTTTACTGCTTTGAAGGGTTTCCTCCGAATGTAGGAAAGACAGTTTTGTCAATTCATCCCAATGATTTTCAGTGTGTTCCTACTTTAATTCAGATTGAATATCATTCATCTGCCTCCATCATATTGACTGTTGGACTGCTGTGCTTAGTAGTTTTATTGGGTGTGCTTATTTACAAAAACAGAGTAACTGTGGGTACTTACATGCATCGTGCATTTCAACCAATTCGAAGTAAATTTCACTATGTGTCACTGGAAAGGAGAGATGGTACTATGGATGTTTAGGGGGGATTGGAAAAAAAGCTTAATTTAGTTTTTACTTTGTTGTATTTTTTTACTCGAACAATAAAATTTTAGTCATTCTTAAGCGATTCAAACTTTGTGTAACAACTGTTAAATATATAGAAATTTATTTTCATATTTTAGAGTCTAAGATTAGAAAGGTAAGTGCTGTTCAATTATATTGTACTATAGTAAGATGTAATTTAATATTCCTGTCTTACAGATGAAAACTTTTTCAATTATCTTTAATTATTTTCAGATTTATGTATTACAGATCATTTTATCTGTGGTTTAATCACTTCAGTACAATTTTAGCGCCAATAAGTAGCCATTATTTTAGCAACTTATCTGAAAAGTTGCTGCATTTGCTGTTATTTGATTTTTAATTTATGGTTTTTTAAAATTCTATTGAGGAGTGTTGGCTCACAAATTCTCTCTTGTTATACTTATTTCATAAAATAGCCTTTCCTTGAACATAACATAAAGAATGTTTACTTTTTTTGTTATATAAGTGCTTTACAGTAATATAATTTATGTATTATGTCCTAGAATTTAACATTTTTTTAAATATTTCAAGCTACAGTACTGAAGCAAATTTTAAGAATCTAATAACAAACACTAAAATTTAAATTTGTGATGTATTAAAAGCTATATATTAAAATTAGACCGGTATTCTTTACACTATATAAAAAAATATATTTTGTTAATAGTTTGTTATTCTGGAAAATAGGACATGTATACCAATAGCAGTAATAACTTGTAATTTTTTTAAAAACTAAAGTTTATATGAGCGTTATACGATGGATATTAACTATTTCCACAAAAATGCTATCGATCTGAAGTTTGATGTTAAAATTATTTACTGCACTCCTCTAATAAATCACTGCGACACCTGCAGTTGCTATAAGTTTAGTTTAAGAATAATTAGTAACAGTAATTAATTTCTATTTTCATGTTTCGTGTGTAACATGTTAAAGAATCTACTTATTTTATTGAATAGTGTCGTTTAGAAGAAATATTCATGTATAACAGATCAATTAGCAAATTAGCTTTAAGCTTTTCGTGGGGCAAGGTATTTCTTTAAAAATTTTTAAATTATAAACTTAAAGATTTTAAGCACCTTCTAATTAGCTTATAAGTGACTTTAAAGTTACTTTTGTTTAATTTAAACAGTACTTTGGTAATTAGAATTTACATAACTTTTTCTTGTCCGATACCTATGAAATATGAAGAAAGTGAAATTAATATTTGTCTCAAAATATTAAGGTATTTTATGAAGGATGATGCAAAGATGGTAGCTTGTATTCCTTTGATATATTTGATGGCAAATGTTGTTATATAAATATTCATAATTATTTACAATAAAACAATAAATGATTAAATAACTACTTTAGTTAAAGTGTATAATAATTGAAGATTTTATGAGAAAATTTATGATAGAAATGTTAGAAACTGTTGATAATATTGAAAATTTATTAGAAAGTCTATTTTTAATAACATATAAAAGTACATCATGAGAAAATGTTTTCGACTTCTAAGAAATGACATACGAGGTTACTGAGTATTTAAAATATTCTGATGTATGTTTAGAAGGAATATCTGAAGTCATGAATAGTATTATGAATAACTTTTTATGTATTTATCAGTTTTTTTATTTTAATAACCTCACAGAAAAGAAATTATTAAATCATATAAATTATATACTCACAAGAAATATAATCTCATTTATCATGTTAGCTATTATAGTCGAATTACATGTCTAAATCCTCATATGAGCCATTGAATCTTTTGAAGTTAAAATAGAAAGCCTTTCAACATTTAAAAGGTAAATGTGTATTGGCCAGTTTTTTACATATAAAATTTTCAAGCCAGCTCAATTCATCCTGATGCATCGTTATTTTGTTTATTGATTTCCCACGCCGGGTGTAAAAAGCTTGATGATATTGAAGGATCGAATAAAAACATGATCAATACATGTTTAATTTTTAACAGTTGGATGACTACTGAATGTTGTGTGACTTGTTTCAAGATCTGAATGAAAAAGCTTGGATAACAAGTTGAAGCGCCCTGATAAGTTGTTGCATGATAAGGACAAGGGATCGAATCTTAGTGGAAACTTGTTTTATTTTGGAAATTACCCAAACTCGTCTTGAAGAGTTGGCAGTGCCTTCAGATGTCAATTAACCCTTTCCGGCTCAAATTATTATTTGTTTGTAAAAAATTAAAAGAAAAAAACTTACAAATAAAATCATGTTTAAAATTATTTATTCCAGATTAATTAATTAATTTGGATTCAATCAAAATTATTCATTCAATATTAATTTGTATGCAGATCGTCCAGGCTCCATCAAACCCTTTCCAGCCAAAATTAAATGCGGAAATGCATATAAAAGCAGATAATTCCCGTGATGTCAAATGTCATCACAGGCCGGAGAGGCTTAAGGCAATACATGCTCTTTTCAAATTTGAAAATGCAACTGGAGAGATATTTATCAAAACGATGAGAGATAAAGAATTTTTTTAAATAAATTTAATTAAAAAGTTTAAAAAACTTTATTAGCGTTATAAACAGAATTTTTTACATTTTAATTATTTTCTCCTTTTTTTATCTCGAGATGTATTGTTTCCTAAACTCACCACCAAATGAATTCACTGTTACATAATCAAAATATAATTTAATTAATGATTAACTGATAATTAAGTTCTGAAAATATTAAAATAGGGTATTGTCATAGAGGATACACAGGTGTACAAAATTTCACTCCTCTGGCACATCAGAAAGTGAATGAAAAATTGATTACAAAATTTCATCTGTAAAAACATGAAAAAGCCAAGTTATATAAAAATGTTTAAAAAAGGTATATACAGTTTTGATTTAAATTGAATGGATTTTCTCTAAAATTATCAATTGCAAATATTTGGAGTGTATGCATGTATTCTCTGAAATCTTCGAGCTTAGCTAAAAGATACTATTAAATACTATTAATAAAAAGATACTATTAGGAAATATTAAATTTCAACGCATAAAAATTCACCATACATTTACGGGTCTATTCTGGTACCCCCGGTTGGGCTGGGAGACGTCACTTTTTCCGCACGTTAACAACGGGAAAAGTGAGGATGCGGAAAATCTGTTGTTATAGGCAGAACAAAAGTAGGTAACAAAAGAGATGCATATTATTAAGTTTGATCTATTTGGTTGTAGAACAAAATATTTGGCCATCTTCGCCATATAATCTAGCTCTGCCACATATCTGTTTAGTATGGTTCAAATCCTTATGTTAGTAAATATGGAATTCGGTTGGGTTCCAGTTAAGATGTCGTGCTTGTCATTTAAACCTCGCTTCAAAATTGCTATGTTCATCTCCGGCATGTGAATGTGTAGATTCCGATTAAAAACAATCAAATTTGAAAGGTAATGAAGGACATAAGCTGAGCTAGGACCACTATTCAGACTAGGTTGTATATGAGGCACCTATAGCAGAGGTGGTATTTTTTACAATTTGTTTGCTGCATTTTTATGAAAAAATCGTAGGTGAATAAGCCAACCAAAGGTGGAATACCACCAAAGAAAAAATGGTCTAAGCCTAGTTGCTTTGGAAACAGTTGAGCAGAATTTCATTCTGGGACGGTTTTGGTAGACAGAATTCAAAGAAAACTTTTCAATTTCATTATAGAATATGTGCATTAAAATTAATTGTTTTAAGAAACAAAGTAATATTTCTCTGAAATAAAGAAATATTCAGTTTCATTGGCAAATATTAATTATAGACAGGAAGAACAAGGATTTTTCGCTTACGTAACTAGTTTAGGAACAAAGTTCTTCCCAAAATCCTCTTTTCCTGTAATGAGATGGGAGGTGATTTGAGTAAACTTGTGTGCATCTTACTTTTACATAGAATCATAACTGAATAGAATAAATAACTCCTCGGGTCCTTTAAAAATGTCTTAGATCCGAAAATGTTTAAAATCAAAATGAGCTTTTCAACATAATTATCCAACTCGCATTACTTAAAAAGGGGTTAAATTTATTGTTTTTTATATATAATGCGATTCTGTATATTTTCAAATTTCTCAAAAAGGAGGAAATTTAATATTTCATTTAGAAAAATTTGTTAAGAAATACTATATTCAAAGTAAATTACCGAAAATTTATAAGGCCACGAAGAAGAAACTTTCGGCAAAACTACAGAAACTTATGTAAACTTAATGTTAGAGTAATAGGAATGTGATCTGCACTTCCAATGCATATATGTCAAATATCTGTTATCTCATTTTTTTTTATATTACTAGCTTTTTTAGATTTATTCGTACTTTGTTTTGAAAAATTAACCAGTTTTCTGACAAATTTTCCAAAATTTATCTGTAGTAATTATTTTTACAGTTAGCCCTTTAAAGGGCAATTTTTTTCTAGTAGTGGCACAATAAAATAACTTTGAGATTGAGATTAATTTAAGAAAAGTTCATTTAGATTATTGGATGATATTTTTATTAATTTTATTAAATACTCATTAATTACAAACACAAGATACTTCCTTATGGTTTGAGATAAGAAAATGGAACATCTAGATTTTTGTTTCATCTAAAAATTTGGCGAGAACTTATGCCAACTTTAAAAAATGCATTTAAAAATCCAAGAATTTGATGGTAACTATACTAACCACGGCCTTATAAAGGCTTAAATGTAAAGAAAAAATAATTACTTTTGTTTAAATATTAAGCATATTAGTTTTTGCACAAAAACTGTTAACGCTAGATGGGAGATTTTGTAATCTGATTCGCATTTTATTTTTTACAAGTAGAAAATGCTATTAAATAAGGCTTAAATATGAATCTTTTCATAACGTCACGA
>BGPR01007849.1:47592-64508 GCA_013235015.1 Araneus ventricosus | reverse complement strand
GATTTGTACGTCGCAATTGTACACAATTTTCTTAAATTCAGATTCAGTTTTTTTCAAACTTTCAGTCAACGCGTGAATTAAGGTATTCCTGAGAAAATTCACAATTTATTTAAAAGTGAAGGGAATGAATGTATCCCATTTTGAAAAACAATAACAAATAGGTTACTTAACATAAACAATCAATTCTTTCTTTGTGTTATTCAGAAATTAATAATTTGACGCTTGTTTTCAGCCGTCCAGTTGACTTCGTTACATCCACATTTCCTGTTCTTTTAAACTACTTATATTTACAATAAGAATTTGGTAATATCGCTGAACAGTTTTTATAGATGTGTACTGGGCTAATCATAACATATTGCACAAAACGAATGAAGAGCTAACGCCTCTTTCATCCGCATCGCTTCTGCGCATCTTCCGAATGTCACGGCCACAAAGCGGTTGTATCAAAATCACTAGGAGAAATGAGAAACACACTGAAGAGACAATTATTGCATTTTCTCAAATACTTTGGAAGTAATCATTTTTTTAAGTGTTTCTAACTTTTTTGATGTGTTAGTTTTATTTGACGAATGTATAATTTTAGTTAATTATATTATTTCTAACTAAACATAATTCATTGTTCTTCGATTGCAGTAAATTTTTTATAAATTCATGCTGGAAAATGGTTTTGCTTTCGAGTAATATGGTTTGTAAGTGATTTGTGTTTGCATCTACTGTAATAGAAAACAATACTTTTCATTTTTATTAATTATTTATTATTAGGAAATATTTTAGTGCTAGAAGAATAATATATGAGACAACGTTAAGAAAATGCTTTCTTTAGAATTGTTATGGTTAGCGATCGATGTATTGCAGTTTTTATTTATTTATTTAAAATTTTCACATTTAAGTGTGAAAAATTAACTTTTAGCTAGGTGCGGCCATTATTTGGCTGACATAAAGTGTGGTGACATTTCAGATCGCATGCTCCCTTTTTATTTACAATTTCTTATCTCTTTAACTTCTGGTGTGGTTTATAATCTACATACTTAAATTTTACCCAGACGCGGGTGTGGACTTTATACCACTTGTTGCGGCTATGGCTTATGTATCACTAAATTACAATAATATTTTTCATATAAAAATAAAATAAAATAAATCTTTTTTCTTACTGTTTATCTTACTACTTAATAAAAAAATTTTTATATAAATAAATAAAATAAATTTAAATTCTTAACTTTAATTACAAGCTGCATACTTAGCCATGCACATATTTTTGATTCGCCACTGTATCATTGTAAGTACATGACATCTATAATTCTTTTTTTTTTAAGTTTCGATCGAGTTTTTTTTTTAATTTAACTATTGGCTGAACTAAATTTACCCGCAGTTATATAGTTAATGGGACTGTGGACTCTACTAGGTTTTTAGCAAATTATCGACTTCCAGTTATGAAATCTTGTGTATGTGTTTGTTAGAATATAAATTCGCAACACAATTTATCAAAAATAGGGAAATAGCGCTAGGATTTACCGGACATATTGAATCACTTTACAGTATTTTAATTAGATAAAATATCATAACCGCTGAATTTCTTAACATTCTGAAAATATATATACCAATAAAAAATTAAATTATATAGCTCAAAATATTTTTATTGTATTAGTTTAAGTGAAATAATCAGACAATTAATGATGCTTATTATATTGATATAATGGCAAATCGTGTTTTACCAACGAGCTGACGCGTTATTGAAAAAAAAGTCAATTTCAAGCATATATCTAAAATAATCGAAATATTCCTTTGAAGAAGCTTTTTCCTATTTTTGAAAACAACGCATTTACAATCAATTTAAATATTGATTGCAATTTCACAATCTTGCTCGAATTTCACGATAAACATAAATAAATGCATTCTTAATTGCACCTAAATGCATTTTCAAAATATAAATAAATGCATGAATAAACCGACTGATTTTAACTTTTAAAAGTTGCCATTTACCAAAATTATGTATTATGAAACAAAAGTTTTTGCCTTAAAAAAAGCACGCGAATGAACAAAATGCTTTTTAAAATTGAATTCCATAAAATTGCGCAAAAATATTTTTATATGAGACAGAGAACAAAAATTCAAAACAATAAGATAACTTACTTTATTTTATTTTCTCCCATTCAAATTCGTTTGTAAAAGCATTGAAGCATCCAGTACAAATTCCGTTCTCTGCAACTATAACTCACAGAGTAGAATTTGCATATACCGGGATGATATACCAGAAACATCTAGCCTCTTTATTAAGCCTAATCGGTTTTCTTAATATATTATTTTTCAATTCAGTTTGCTTATATATATTATTTTTCATTTTACTTTATTTTGTATTTACAAATTTTTTCTTTTCTAAACGACTATAATTTTTTCGCAGCTAATTATAACTTTTAAAACACAAAGATAAAATTTAATCTATAACCTCAACGCACTTTGTAGACTAATATATTTTTTTAAATGGCTTCAGTGTCTGGCCACTTTTTATACTTTCATTTAACTTGACATATATTGTAATAGATTTTTTACTTAATCCCCGATGTGCTAGAGAAAACTATTTTGCACAATTATGGTTCCCCAACGACAACACGCATTTTTAATATTTTTAAAAAAAATTACTTGTTAACTGATTAATTAAATAAAATGTTTATACTTGCACATGAATCCTTTGAAACTAAAATTAATAAAACCAACTTAAGAAATTTGATTGCCAAATCAACAATACAGTTTTATCTCAACTATGAACATTAGTTTACATGTTAGTATATGAAAACTTCAGTATCATATATTTTAAGGAAATATGATCTTTGTAACATTAATTTTAAATATTTTCTTGGTGAATATCTTAGCACTGCAAAGTTTGTTTGTGAAATACGAACTGTTCTTAAAACTCATTAATTTTATTGAATGCAATTTATAAATTCACATTTTGCTTTAATATTCAAATTGCCTTCAGATTGTCAAAAGATTTTATTTCAGAAGATGGCTTAATATTTGAAATTACTTCAGAAATTGTATGGAATCTGAGAAGGAAAGTGATGTCGTAAACAATACATGCACTATTGTGCTGCTATTTTTGGAATGAAAGATTCGATTTCACATGTCTTTACTGAAAATAAGATCAGAAGATTCCTGTTATTTAAAAATGGGGTATTTTTAGAAAGACAGTTCGAGTTGTGTTTTTGGTAGGTTGTAAAGTAAGGAATCGATTTCAAGGTAAACAGTTCTCAGATTTCAAAAGCTTTCAAAAATCATGAAAATAATATTTTACTATCCGATATTTTATACAGTACTTGGTGGTGATTTACTTTTGAGTTCAACAAACTATTTCTTGCTACAGAAACATTTTCTTACTATTAACTTTTTATAACAGTTTTATTTTATTTATTATGTTTTACATGAATGAAATTGGGTATAAAAAATAGATAATCAGAAATTTTCTTCTTAAAACTGAGACTTTCTAACAACATTTTACCAAATAACTAATAAAAATTTTATAACTCAATGTTCCATTATAGAACGCTTCATTTAAGTTCAACTTTTCTGAGTAGTTAAATTACCAGCGAAACAATTATCAGCAATTTAAATAAAGAATTTTAAATCCCTGTTAATGCAAATGCAAAAACGTTCCAAATTATAGCATGGAGAAGAAAGAATGTTGATAAAACAATTTAAGTGAAAGATGGTTCATTAAGAATTAACTGCGTTGTAGCTTCAGTTGTAACTATTAGGTAATTACAATTCTTTCCACTGCAGCTTATCTCAATGGAGATTACGAGTGCTAATGATAATGACCTACCTAAAGTATTTGCGAAACTTTTCTTCGACAAATTATTTTATTGTATTTATTTCATAGATAGAGCAGATTTCCTTTTGAAAGATGGAAGTTTGGGTCGAGACGCCACTATGCAATAATAGACGGAACGAATTGTAATACAGGTTGCTTATAAATTATTGAACCCATTTAACAACTTAATAATGTTACAACTGCGTTTTTCTTAAATGAGAGGAGAATAATTTTTTTTCAGATAGGTGGCGTTCCATTTCGGCTTTCTAAATTTTCTACAGCGATAAATTTGCACACGCAATGACTAATGATCAGCAGACGCCTATTCGCGTTTTCTGGTTTCGTTTTCAGTGTTTCTTGAATATCTTGAAACCTATTCAGTTTTCGAATTAAAATTGATTTAACAACTTAAAGAGCGTAAAAGTCCCTACAAATAAATGTTTTACTTTTCTTCCAGCTTTAATAGTTTAGCAGATAATGACTCTCAAAAAGGGGAGATATGCAATAATTTATTACCACCTGGACCGCCGTAACGGCCCATTACCTCTCTAAAAAAGAACTTTTTAAAATGCGCTCTTATTTTTTAAAAAAAACATAGTTGTAACATTATTAGTTTTTTTAATTAATTGTTGCAAAGCATCCAATAATTTAGGACCATTCTGTATTTTATTGTATTTATTTCATAGATAGAACAGAGTTGATTTTCAAAGAGAGAATATTTGTCGTAACGCCACTATGGAGTGATAGACAGAACGAAATGTAATATAATTTTGTAAACTTGCAAAGTAAAATATATGGTTTTGACTTATGGGTAAGTTGCACAATCGCCTAAATGTGATTGGTGTCCTAACCTGAATTCTATTAACCTTTAGCTACTCGCTCTAATTCACACAGCAATATTACCCGCACGGTGTATTTTGTACACTTTAAAACTCTAAATTTCTAGGTAAAAAGATGTTTTATAAGATTAGTTTTAAGTCAAATACAATAGCCATGTGTTACAATAAATAAAAAACACTTAAAATAGGCGTTTATAACAATAATACCCAATATTATAAATTTGGAAAATGCATATTGCAGATTTATAAATTTATATACAATTATAATAAAATAACACGAACAAGAAGCAATAGCAATATTTCAGTTCGAAATTAAACATCTTGAATCCTTCATTAAAATACAAAAATCTAGTTAGATCCAAAATAGTACTTATTCAGTGTCGGTTTCTTCATTGTCTCGAGAGTCTTAACGATAAAAAGATTTCACCCAAACTCTTAGGTTCAAATGAATGAAAACAAAAACATTCCTACATCACTCAGCATGAGTCACTTGTTGCTTACCTGGCAGGAAATGTTTAAGGGCCAATAAGAATTAAAGCAGCATCTCTTAAATCTCCAATCCCTATTGGCACAAGATATTGTACAATATCTCTACGACGTTGTCCGGTATTCTGAACGCCGTATAATATCGTGAAGATATCGTAACAATATTGTACAGCATCTTGTGCTATTAGGGATGGTGTACAAAATGCACCAGCGAGAGTAATTAAGGGTTAAATATTTGGAGATTCAAAGAGGCAGTTTATATTGTGATCATGCAAATGGATCATTTATTTTTTGTGAGAAAGCGCTATCTGGTGGCAGTTAAACAACAAGTGTTTGCATTCAGCCCTCACAGGAAATTGTTAACATATGTTTAATACTCCTTTTCCTGTATTAAAATATAGTAAAATATTTTACTAAATATTCTTCTAAACATTTACTATATATTTTTACAAGCGTAAATGTCCCAACACCATCTCATGTGTAAAATTCTAAACCACAAAAAAATTAATAAATGATGGGGATTATTACCCGAAATATTATGATACGGAATCGGGGAAAGGAAAGGAACCCACACCGACCCGGCCTACCAGAAAGGGTGTAAGGCCCTTAGTGGGTCGGTGGGGAATTATAATAATTAAACAGAGGAAAAAAAGAGTGAGAGAGACTACCGTTAGCACGAAAGGGAACAGTCCCCCAGTCTCCAGGGATTAGAAGAGCTGAGTGGATTTAGGAAACACAAAAATATAAGCTCGTATTATAAAATAACTTATACAACAATACTCCTACAACAAATTATTGTACATACTACATCCAAGAATAGGGGTGGAATTTAAATGCATCTCAGAATAATCCTGAATAATTACATTATTACAAAATATCAATTTACAATATGATTCCAGCCGAAATAAAGAAAATTCACAAATTGTGTGGCTGGTGAGAAATAAGGAATACAATTTCCGGGAGGGGGATTTATAAAAAACATTTTTTTTTTTCATTTCAAACGCACTTTAAAATCCATATAGAAAAACTGGTTTAAAAAAATACGAAAAAATTTCGCCCACACAAAGTAACACACAAAAGGGTTGTATTTTAAACCCCCAGCGTATCATAAACTCAAAGGAAATATTTTTTCAACATAAATTATATAAAACCGTATTTTTAAATTTTCATACTTAGTTAATGCCTAGCATCCCATTTCAAGGACATTTCTAAAAATTAATCATAAACTCAAAGGAAATATTTTTTCAACATTAATTATATAGAACAGTATTTTTAAAATTTAATACTTCGCATAAAAGTTAATGCATAGCGTCCCATTTCAAGGACGCTTCTAAAAATGTATCATAAACTCAAAGGAATTATTTTTTCAACATAAATTATATAAAACAGTATTTTTAAAATTTAATACTTTGCATAAAAGTTAATGCATTTCGTCCCATTTTAAGGACGCTTCTAAAAATGCATCATAAACCCAAAGGAATTATTTTTTCAACATAAATTATATAAAACCGTATTTTTAAATTTTCATACTTAGTTAATGCCTAGCATCCCACTTCAAGGACATTTCTAAAAATGAATCATAAACTCAAAGGAAATATTTTTTCAACATAAATTATATAGAACAGTATTTTTAAAATTTAATACTTCGCATAAAAGTTAATGCATAGCGTCTCATTTTAAGGACGCTTCTAAAAATGCATCATAAACCCAAAGGAATTATTTTTGAAACATAAATTATTTAAAACAGTATTTTTAAGTGTTTGTTTCTTTTATATTTAGCCGCTGGCAGCAGATATCAAGCATTTGTTTGATAATGTGACCTTTTTATTTTCATGTAAGGCACTTAATAGGAAGAACAAAATGAACATTTGTTCAATTATTCACATATTATTTTGCTTGCATTTAACAAATATATCAGCAAATTGCAATTAGGGATAATAGTAAGAAAAAGCTTTCTTTTTTGAATTTAACATAATGTTAGATTTCCATATTTTTTATTGCAATAATTGGAATTTATCTAAATAGTGACGCTAGGTTTATCAGGTGAATGAAACATATTTTTCAGGGTTTTTTTGGAATTTTTCCAGATAATTTCAGGGCATGTAATAATAGTATAAAAATATTTCTAAAAAATGCGATTTGTGCATTAAGGTACCGGACTTCGTTCGGAGAAAACATTTTAAAAAAGCACGCACAAAAAAGATTTACAGAGCCAAATAACAAAAATAGGCTTAAATAGTCACAATTAGAATTAAAAATTCATATGTCATCAGTAGTTTTAGAAAATAATAAGTATGTTCAAGAATTTTAATAAAAATTTCAATGTTAATAAAAAAAAGCATAATTGAAAAAATATGGGACATATTTAATTTTAATTTCGCTTGCGTACTGCTCAATCTATCTAGAATGTAAAGGACCGCTAGATAAAATTTATTTTAATAAATAAATATTTTATGGACATTCAAAGTTGGCGTCATTAATTTTTTGCCAAAATTATCCTATGTGTGAAAGTGTCTGAAAAACATGACTAAATAAATTTATCATAAAATATGCTGTCTATTACACCTTCAAAGGCGTTTGACACATTTGACACAAGTGTACCAAATTTCAATAAATTTTAATGAATAGTTTTGGATATATCACGTTTTTCGTAGACTAATTGTAGTGAAATTTTCAATGTTTAGAAATGTGTTAAAATTATATTAACGCATTAGTTTAAATAAATATCTAGGAATAAAATTATTCAAGAAATAAGAATGAAAGGAAAGACTGTTTTAGAATCTTAAATGTTATTATTATTGAGCTTTATTTTTAGATCATAGAAAAATATTTTTGAATATTTCTTCGAAAATCTCTTTTTCAACCTAGTCGAAAAAATTAATGAATTGTATCGATTGATGCTTAAAATATTTTCTTCAATCGGGGTGATTACTTTCATTAAACTTAATACTTTATTTCGGATCACAGTTATGCAGCAAGCATTTAAATGGTGACATTTTCAGGTTTTCTATCAGCTTAACTAAGTTGGGATCTAGCACTGAAAAGTTTAAAGAAAATCTTTTATAAGACTGATATTACTCTATTCAAAAATAAAAGTTTAATTTGTTTACGCTTTACATTACTCGCGAACTTCTGGTAAATAAACCATTCTACTAATAATTTAACTCAAAGTGCTACAACGTAAAGCACTTATCTAGCTTTGAAGAATCCTTTGAATTTTGTAGCAGCATCTTTTATGTTTAATTGCTGTTTTAATGAGTCACATGTTGCATCTTAAATGGCAAAATCATTTCGATGAAAGGCTACAACAAATTTCATGAATTTTTTTTGCCCTGATGCAATGAAATATTTTAGGACGATTATATCGTATTGAAAGGAATATTTACTTTTGATCTCTAGGCGTAGTATTATTGGAGTGAATTATGAACCAAAAAGCATTTTTATATATTTCACTTTTAAATGTGTTTCATAATTTAGTGTTGCATTTTAATTGATAAGGAAAAACAAACTAAAATCCATGTTTACGCATTCATTTTCTACCCTTTTTAGTTTCTTTAAGAAGAATGTTAATCTAGTTCGAATATAATGGTATTTACTGAGTGTAGGAAAAATTAGGTTTAAAACTAGGTAGCTAAAGTTCGACAGCCTATTAGAGCTAAAATATTCTCCACAGAGCTCTCAAATTTTATTAAAATATTAATTGTTTATCGGAGTACAATGTATATTTCCAGAAAAGTCACAGGTTCAATACTTTTTTGACGTGAAAAAACGTCTTTCTGTTCGTTTCAGTAATAGTCGGTAGAACTTTGTTTTGTGACAAAATACCGTCAGACTTGAATCCCTAATAACTACGAGACTAATAATGAGAAAAGAATGGTTGATCCCAAACCGGATAGATCATATATGTAAGAGTTTCTCTTATAGTATTTCTTTTGCCTGTGCGTCATCGTACCAGTGTAGGCGCATGCGCATGATTGTTAAGAATTAGCTTCTAAGGTTATAAATAAGTGTAGCGTGGAAACGCGTATAGCTAGTAGGTTGATTCTGGTGTCATGTTAAGGAGTATTAATAGGACTCAAAGTGAGACAATGAAAATATTTACCAGAATATAAGTAAAAATCGGTATTAAATTGAAAATTTCAAACTCTGCATGTTTTCTTATTATAACATGCAGAGTTTTCTTTCGAATTGTACGAAACGTACAGAATACTTGACAATACGCAAAAGAAACATTGTATTAAAACTTGAAATAAAAAATTTGAATATTATGGGAAATATGAGCACTTGTAGTAAATAATGATTTACTGTGCATACGCGAAATGTCGTTCTATATACTGTGAACGGATGGCGCCATCAAAAGCTACTCTTAATAAAACATGAGAAAGGCAGCTCGGGTCCGCGACATAGAGTTTTCGTGAAAACGTCGGGATAAAATCTAAAACAAGTGTTTCGTATTATTATGTAACTTAATTATCAATTGCTTTAATGCAATATTTACACAGAATAGTATAATGGTTACAGAATAGAAAAATCACAAGTTTATCGCATGTAGCAAGGGTCTGTGGTTCCTTATGATTTATCTATTCTGTAACCCTTATGCTACTCTGCGTAAATATTGTTTTATAGAGATTGATATTTAAAATACATATTAATACGAAACACTTGTTTTACGATTTTATTCCGACTTTTTCACGAAAAATCTACTGCGCGGACCCGAACTGAGCCTTTCTTATGTTTTTATAAATAATTTTTTTATCAACTAAAACAAACTACCTGGTTTTAACCACTATTAGGGTGAAACAGGGTAAACATGTTATCGTAAGGGAAGTTAGGAAATTTCGAAATTGATTTTTAGTGGAGAAGTTGCAATACATTTTTATATGAAAATTTAAGAATATTATTTACAAAATTCACATGTAAAGCAGTTGTCTTCTTCCTCCGAGTCACTGCAGCTTTCATGGGCACAGCTAAGACAGATTTTGCATTGGATTAAACCTTCTTTTTTATTTAACTTAGAAAATCCATCATTCAAATATAAACAATCAAGGTCTGATGTGTTTTTAACGTCTTCATCGGAGGAATCATCAATATTGACTGTCCCGGTCTAACGCCACTTGAAGTACCCGGTTTTACCCCGAGTGCAGAGGTTATAAAAAATTAAATTGAACCCCGCAATTATTGAAGTAAATCCATATTGTTTGATAGGGTATAAATCCTTAGTAAAACTATAGTAATACGAACTAAATATATTTTTTGTAATTGCAATGATTTTGAAGTAAGGATAGTTTAAATTCAAACGAACATTTCAACAGCTACAACACGCGACTATGACTCTTCCATTTTCTTGACTAGTAGAGTGTTTTTCAGTATGTCTGCTAGATAGTAAAAATAAGCGTCAGAATTATTTGTGCCCGGCTTTAAATCACTATCCGATATTACCCCACTGTCTCCTAAGTCATTTTCAGATAACATTTGCGATATCTCATTGCATGGCTTATCAATATCGTCAAACTTTATTTTTAAATTAATTTGAAAATATGCCTCCGATTTACACTGAATTCGTTAAAAAAGTTTGTCAAAGGATACTGTGTTTCGTCTTCAATGATATTTCCAGTATATTTCAAATAAACCTAAGAATAAACTATAAATGAGCATTAGTGCTACTTAGATCGCAACCATTTGCTTCAAAATTTGATTTGTTCAGCTCAATTTCAAATAAAAGTAATTTTTTTCTTCCAATTCAAAGCTCATCTACAATTATTTTACCCTTAAATGATGGAAGTATTATATTAATTTGACCTAAAATAAAATATAAATCTTTATCTATTACATAATGGATATATTAAATGAAATTAAAATTCTTATTTATTACAAAAGGGATATATTAAGTAAATACGAAACAGTTCGTATAAATATTTTTAATTATATTTATATTTTTGTTTTCGCTGTCTATTTTGAATTGTTCGTTTGGAAGTGTTGATGAGGAAAAGAACATAAATTAATTTGATGCGCCAAACGATAATATTTACTTCGTCGATAGAATTGACAATTTATTCTATGCAACGAATGTTTATTATTTCATCTACAGAAAAGAGATTTGTAATTTTAAAAAAATATTTTTCAAATTATTCTTTAAAATTTATAAAGTTTTTGTTATTTAAATATGTGCTTTGTTGTATACTCACTGAGAAAATATAAATTCAATAAGCTATATTTATTCTATCATTTCTATACCTATCTACATTTGAACGGCAATCATTTTTTTATGAAACAGTACATGTACTTGATGCAGTTGATATCCAAAATTTACTGAAACTAAAAAAATTAGAAACCACATTTTTTGCACTTGTCTCTGTTTTTCCTTTTTACACCAAAATTATCGAAGCGAGTCTTTGATAATGAACGCTACAGCAGCTGGTGTAAAGAAAATTAAAACAGCAACCTTTCATGGAGTGAAATTACTTTTATCATTTCCTGAAAACATTATTATCAACGGAAAAGATTTAAGTGATTTGAAGCCACCTGTGCTTAAGAATTTTCTTTCTCATTTAAAAAGATAATTAACTTTGCGAAATCTTCAATTTTTTTCAAGGAGAAAAGACTTATTTGAGAAATTGATGGGAAAATTTGATTATCTCTAATGAGTAAATAATTATTTCATTATCATTTTTCTGAAAAAACCAAAATTTAATAAAGAGGTAATTGTATCATTTAAATTCTTTAGATTCTTTTAAAGTATAAAGTATCGAAGCATATTTTAACTCAATCTGAAGCATGGTGGTGTAAGCAAATTCTAACCGATTAAAACTGATGCGTAAGTGTATGGCTACATTTGTGAGTTTTAGGATCATTGTATAGGAATTCTAATCTAAATAAAATATAACTTTCTGCGATGCTGAAAAATATTTAAAATAGTTTCACTTATTTTAAAATGCAGAAATTGGTTTTCAAGTTTCCCTTTTATGCTTAATAAAGAATTTACAATTGAAAATGGCTCTAGTTTTAAATGTAAAACATTTTATTAGAAAAAGATATTGCTATAAAAATGATCATACTTTTTTTATTTTATGGTCAAAGCATTAAATATAAAGATATGAAGAAATCTGTAAAAGTATTTGCAAATACAATAATATCAAAAAAATATGTTAAGAATGAAACTGCGATAATTTTCTTTTCATGATAAATATTTTCAATTTCATTTTAATCAGATTAACTACTCAGGTAGCACAACATATTGCACGATATTGTACAATATTGTTTGACATTATATAATATTTTATGACATTATACAATATTGCGATTATTTTTCAATATTGAACAATATCTTTGTGCTGCTGGGGTAATTTCTATTCAATTAAGATAAGCTAATTTTTGATCATCAATCTTAACTTATTTCTGTATGGAATTATTAATATATTATGTTTCCACAAATATTTAATTATTCGATTTTGTCCAAAATTCAAAAATAAGGAATGAGCATAATGTTTCTTTTTCAGTATTCTTTGGCAATGTGTATTGAACTTTTGCTTCTTATCTGATTCCATCAATTTTTTGTGGAATCTTTCCACGAAGTCTTCGTGCATAATAAAAATATATCCAATATACTGTTACAAAAATCTTTCTGTGGGTGTATGGTTTAAACAGTCCAACTCTCAGGATAATGGAGAATGAAGGTTTATTCACAAATATGCAGGAAAACACGTAGCACGGGTAACATGAAACAATAGATCTTGCACAGATTAGTAACGTAAACAGACGACAGCTCACAGATAATAACAGTGAAGCACTTTGAGGTTTAGCAGCACAAACAGTCAGAAAGTCACTAATAATGACAGCAACAGTACATTCAATAGCTCTCAACAGACGAAACTCCAAAGTCATTTCAGTCAATCAACACACGCTACTCAGTACCGCTCGGCGTTTAACAGCTTACTAGCTCGCACAGCTTATAGAACTCCAAAGAGATATTCCAAAGACATTCGCACTCCAAGGCGATCCCAGTCGATAAACACGTTCGAAGTCGATCAATATTCACTCACTCCGTGATCCAAACGCACTCCTTATATAGTCTCCCCCGGCAGGCCGTGACGTCACATGGAATCTTCTAGTACATTCAAGCGTATCTCCTCTCCTAATAGAGATTTCAAGAAAATTCCCGCACCTTTAAGATCCCATATTTCGTCGCCAAGATGGTCACCAAGGTCAGGGTCTAGGTCCGGCTTCCGACAGTATCCCATACTTACCCCTGTAAAACTATCTTCCCAATCATAGGACTCACATTGCTGGGAAGCGACTTTCCATGTTTTTAACAATACTGATTGGCCCTACTTGTTATTCTTTAATTTTTAGCAGAATGTTTCAATCCATCTTTCTAACTCATAACAGGAGTAAATTTCTTCGTACCATATCAAATAAAGTTAAGATGTATAACCAAACTCCTAAACAGTTTTCAGCAAGTACATACAATCAGTTACCCAAATTTTGAAGTTAAAGTGTCATCATTTGGATTTTTTAAAATTTTTCCTTTGATATATTTTTGGTGTAATGCAAGAGATAAGAAAGTGAATTTTATTTTTTGATATTTATTTTATTTCAATAATCTTTAATATTTATGAAAAAATAGTATTAAAAATGATTTTTTTGCCTGTTTTTCTAAAAAAAAATGAACAAAAATTCCGATTTTAACTTTACTTCAGAGTTAACTTAGCCTTTGTGTTTTAAATGTAATTTAATAGACGTTTATTGAAATCTATGATTATAATTTATTTGGGCGTTAATGTGTTAATAATAGTTTTTGGAGGAAACCATGAATATCAAGGTATGCATTCGAGATCTAATTGAAATAAACCCAACCAATATTCTCGACAAATTAGGTCGCCAAAGGCCGCAACTATATAAATATGTTTAAAGAGATGCATAATAGCGATTAGATATGAAGTTAAAATTAAACATATATTAGTAATCTTTCATTTTATGTAGTCCTAAATATTCAGTTTCCAAATTTTTTAAATCTTAGTACTTCAATCATATACAGAATAATACACATTATGAAATTCTGAGAAGCTCAACGTTTTCTAAGTCTCACTGATCGCGTGTATCTATATTTTTATACCTATATTTTAGCACTGCATTTATTTTAATATGCATATAATTTATTTTGCTGTTAACTTTCTTAGAAAAAGAAGTCTGATGCTTCACAAATTTAAAGAAAATCTTAAGAACAGCTGATTTTCTAAGAACATATTAGTTTCTTCTTTCAAATAAAATCTTCATATTCATAATAATTTCTGGGAATCGGAGCAATATCATATGATAATAAATCGAATAATAAGATTAAATTGAAACTCAGAAGGCCTAGTATACAAAAATAAATAAATATATAGATATATAAATAAATTATTTTTGATATAATTAAAACAATTTTTTTTCACGAAATTTCAATTTAAGTAGAATAATTCATAGACGTTTATGAATGGAATATAGAAATTATTTGTAGTTAAAAATGAAATATTCGGGTTAAAATAATATTAATTAACAATGAACTAGAAAATATAATTTACAAAATAAATTCCCTAGAATATATTACGCATAGTATTTTTTTCATTTGAATAACACTAAGCAGTTATAAAATTTTCTTCGTGAAAAATCATTGACGTCTTATAGTGAGACATTTTAATCGAAAATATGAGATTTGCGAAATCAGTTGAAATAATTAATGAGTAACCAGAACGTAAAATGATATTATATAAAATAACTGAAAGAAATGATACACAAAGGCTTTTTGATAATTTTATTCTTTTGCTATCATGATATTAAATATTATAACTAGAATATATTATTTAAATTCTTTGAACACCAGCATCTTTGCTTGAATTCGTCGAAATCACATTACATTACATTACACCACCTGCATCCCCATGTTTAGAGTCATTTGGCTCCTTTCCGGTTTGGATGGATGGAGGTGAATTTTATTTTTTTAGAAAGGACAAAAACAAATAACAGGTACAAAAACAAATAATTAAGCAAAAGAAAAATACATTGGAGAGAACAACATAGAAAACAAAACAAAATAGAAAAAATAAATAAAAATACGTAGATGGAAAAAAAGAAGAGTCATAAGTAGCCGGAAGTGTGTGTCAGTCTGGGTGGATGCGTGCTCAATGATTATCCTCTACAATTAGATTGTTCTCATCATCTCACCATGAAATTATCCTCATGTGAAGCGCATTAAGAGTCGAAGTTGGGTTCTTGATGAGTTATTCGTGAGAATGTTTTTCAACCACTGTAATTTAAGTGAATCTGTAGGAGTTTGGAAATGCCAGGAGAGGATAAACCGACATTTTGTGGCATAGTGCATCGTCGAAATAACAAAGAACATTGAAAAAAATTGAAAAATTATGCGCCTTGTAAAAACAAATTTCTGATTGATGTTTTTGCCCAAAACTGAATGATGTCCAAACTTTTTTCCTCACTTCAAATTGTTCTTACGAATTTTCATGTTGATAAATTTTCGTTTTATGTGCGTTGCCGTCAAGTATTTCCTTCTGTTGGGAATTAACATACAAGTTTATCTGAAAAGAAGACGTCTTCGAGAAACGAACTCAGGGTGTCGAATAACTTGTTCAGATAGATTTACCTCAAGTTTTAAGTTCCCGTTATGAAGCAACATGAGGGCTATTTTGGAACGGATCTCGTAATTCTGAACCACGATCATATTACGAGAAAAACACTTGAGCTGGAGCTCCGTCCCAAAAATTCCTCGCCACACTAGTGGAAGAGTCACTAGTTGAGTGGATGTCAAATTATAACCATAATTAATGATTGAATTTTTATTCATAAGCCTAAAAATGCTATAATTCGATTCACGAACTTCGGAGGGACACAGCGGTTAAGGGGTTAAATCATGTAGTTGTAAATAGTGGTGGTTCATTAAAATATCAAAGCTGAATTTTTGATCGTTACACTCCTTTCATTTTGTGTATTTTGTATACAACAAATTAAAAAAACTTGCGAAGAAATATGATTTCATAAGAATTCAGTGATTCATATACTATTTTTGTAACAACCAGAATGAAAAAAACAGAAGCTTTTAAAAAATAACTTGGAAAGAAAATACTCTGAACGAAAAATTTTGTACTTTTCTTGTAATTAGACTTTATTGATTGTAATTTATTGACTGTAAAGTACAGCGTTATTCGTAAGATAAATTTCCTAGACTTAACCACTTACGCAATGCATCTAATTTTTGATTATCACACTACTTTCACTTTGTGTTCTTCGTTTATGACAAAATGAATGAGTTACTAAGAAATATCTATTCATTCAAATGCATATAGTTTTGTGACAGTTAGAATGAAAACAACTGAAACTATAAAATATATTATGGAGAAAGGAGACTCTGAGTGATGAACTTTGTACTTTCCTTGTAATTTGACCGTATAATCAATAATTTATTCACTACAAAGCTCAGTTCATTCAAATGCATTTAGTTTTATGACAGTTAGAATGAAAACAACTGAAACGCTAAAAAATATTATGTAGAAAAGGGACTCTGAATGATGAACTTTGTACTTTGTTTGTAATTAGACTGTATAACCAACAGTTAATTCACTAAAAAGCTCAGTTCATTTAAATGCGTATAGTTTTGTGACAGTTAGAATGAAAACAACTGAAGCTATAAAAAAATATTATGGAGGAAGGAAACTATGAATGATGAACTTTGTGCTTTGCTTGTAATTGGAGTTTATAATCAATAGTTTATTCACTACAAAGCTCAGTTCATTCAA
>BGPR01007849.1:15047-47582 GCA_013235015.1 Araneus ventricosus | reverse complement strand
TTCACTACAAAGCTCAGTTCATTCAAATGCATATAGTTTTGTGACAGAATGAAAACAACTGAAACTCTAAAAAATAATATTATGGAGACAAGAGACTCTGAATGATGAACTTTGTGCTTTGCTTGTAATTAGAGTGTATAATCAATAGTTTATTCACCACAAAGCTCAGTTCATTCAAATGCATATAGTTCTGTGACAGAATGAAAACAACTGAAATGCTAAGAAAATATTATGAAGAAAAGAGACTCTGAATAATGAACTTTGTGCTTTGCTTGTAATTAGAGTGTATAATCAATAGTTTATTCACTACAAAGCTCAGTTCATTCAAATGCATATAGTTCTGTGACAGAATGAAAACAACTGAAATGCTAAGAAAATATTATGAAGAAAAGAGACTCTGAATAATGAACTTTGTGCTTTGCTTGTAATTAGACTGTATAATCAATAGTTTATTCACTACAAAGCTCAGGCATTATCTCTGAGATACATCGCCCTGACTTAACCTCATCTGCAATGCTTGCACCTGATACTAATGGCGAGTAGCTACATTAGATATCATGTTAGATGTCATCAAACATGGTCTGGCGTGTTTAGTAGGCTATAATGTATCTTCAACTATATAGACTGCACGTGCTGATAGTACCTTATAGATAGGGTTGCCATAATTTCCAAGCATTGATACGGGTCGTTTAAGTTCTAAATAAATAATACATGAAAAAGAGTGGATAGGAATTGGTTTATTTTACTCTGAAAGAAATCATGAAGTTTAAGTAATCTAATAAAGGAAAAGGTAGAATAATAAAAAAAATCCACGGGTAATCCTTTTTGTCCAAACATATTTCATACCTTATTTTCCTTTCTTAATCATACCATTTTCTTCTTTCACCTACATATAAAATTGGGTGCGTCATTTTAAGGCGATATACGATTGTTAAACCTCGTAAATTTTCGATTTTATGAAAACCATATATATTATTACCCAGTCTTTTCTGAAGAATTTAAAACAATCAGCGTTAAAATATTCCCATAAATATGCAAGTTATGAAGATAAATGTAACAACGCAAACATTAAAATGGCCAAATCTTTAAAGCGCTGTATCTTAAAAAGGATTTTTTTTATATTGCGTGCACAATATCCCGAGAACTATTGAATATTTTTTCAAAAGATTTTTATTGAATATGTATTGTTCTATGTACTACAAATTGAACCACATTTTTTTGTACTTAATTTCTCCAAAGAAGTTTCTTTGGGGGGTTACAAAAGTTGAAATTTTAACTATTTTTAACATTTTATTGTAAATTGGTATATAAAATAGAAATTAAATTTAAATGTTAATAAGTTGAGGTTCAGTTTCTTAAAAAGACTATTTTGGAGTACTTAAATAGCCAAAATATTGTGTTTAGACCAATATTTTATTCGTAATCATGCACACAAGGTGACTACTCTTTTTTTCTCTGAAATTTATACCCATATTTATTACTCTCTCAAATAAATACATACCATTATAAAGGTTTGAAAATGGATGTTCTATAACAGAAAGAACATATATTTTTCTAGCAAAAAAGTGAGTTTGTGAATTGCATCGTTTCAGATATATAATGCATCGAATTTGGCAGTTTCTCCCCATTTTCTGAGGTTTAAGAGTCGTATGTCCCCTTAAAATTATAACGACAAATCAAAATTGCTTCAATTGTCTCCACTGCCAACCTGTTTCTTTCGTCCGACCATTCAGTCGAATTTGGGAAATATTAGGGAAAATATTCTCTCTACATTTACAATGTAGGCACGAATGGCAAATGCGTATTTGCATAGCTTCGTTGGAAAGGACTTCTGATCATTAAATTTCATATTTTCCAAAGGCTTTAGCCATTTGTCTTCCAATCTCAGCTTCTGAGTTTTAGTTGGTATTATTTTTCTCAAAATAATCTTTTAGATGAACAAACTGGTTGGATAAAATCCCAGTGTGGACCATATCGATATTTCTTACTTGTAAATATGCAATAGTACTTCTATTACTTCCCATTCCAGAAAACGGGACAAATAGTACAATGCGATGTCGAAACCTGGATCAGAGACGGGACTGAATTGTGAAATACTGTGACAGTCCCTTATATGCGGGACGCAAGTGAACCCTATCTATAGATAAAGAAATGCTTCTGCGTTCGGAAATTTTTAGTGCAATGTGATTTATTCAGGTTAAAAAATGCAGATTATTAATATATTATTATTTTATTAATCATGAATTCCGATATATTATAATTTTATTAATGTTAAATACTGATATATTATAATTTTATTAACCTTGAATACATATTTAACTCACAAATATGTGAAAATAAAATGTTCTAACAGGGCATCTAAAAAATGTCAATCTTTTTTCTTCGCATCTATCTTTCTTGCATTTCGATTTATTCCATTTAAAACTTGCTGATTGCTAAGATATCATGATTTAATTAATCTTGAATACATATTTTTCTTGCAATTATATTTAAATTCTCTAAAAACCCTATAATTCCTTAAAAGTCTAACAACGAATAGTGCTGCCATGTCGTAGAGGTTTTATATTTTTATATATTAGCAATACACATTAGATAAACACATTTGTTTTAGAAGGCTCCAGCGGTGGCTCGTCTATTAGGCCTGCAGAGATGCAGTCCCTCCGCTCTGAAATTATTTTAAAAGATTGTATTTTCGTTTTTTTATAATTAGCTTCAGAGTTCAATAATCAACGAAAATGATTAAAAAGTAATAAATACTTAGAAGGAAGAAGGAAAATCTATCAAGAATTAAGAGAGATGTACACTAGAGCAGAATAGAGTTTTGCCTCTCCTATGTATCAAAATACGCGCACTGAGCAACGTGAAAGACCATTCGGAAGAAAAAGTAATCCAGTCATTCAGTAGCTTTTAAATCAAATTCTTGAGGAGTTGAAATTTTTGCTCCTTTATGTATTTTGGAGCGCGTATTACGAATATAAGGTTTTCCACAAAACAATTTTGTTGAAATTTTAGTTATCGCCAAAAAACACGAAAAAATGTTTTCCCAGTTTCTGCTTATAACTCAAAAACTATCAATTTTTAGTTATCATCATTATATACCAAAATAATCAACACAAAACTCCTTACGACTTAGGTCTATGTAACTTTTGCAGCAGTGCCTGTTCTTGAGCTGACGAACCGCCATTGACATTCCTAAATAGTTTACTTTTAATAAGCTTAGCTTTGTGAACTGGAAAGAACAAGCAACTGGTTCGAATGAAATAACTGAAACTTCAATAATTCGCCTTGAAAGACAATATAGGGAAGTTAAGACCTTAAAACTGCACGATATTCAGTCAAAATCCGCTATTAATCTAAGTCAATTTACAGACTAATATAACATTATCCCCCCAGCTTTTTTATATTTCACATGGATTTTATATTAACTATGTTCTCAAATACTGAATTCTCATTACCACTGAAGTGAAAATAATACCTTAGGTGTCAGCATTTCCTTGTTACAATAAATAAAGAAATTCTATATTCCATAATTTAGTTGCCCCTCTTTGGATAACATTCCTTTGAAAGTAACATATTTCCAAAATTAACTACTGTAGAGTCTCCCTACAACGAAGTCTCTCTACACCGAATTTCTCCCTATAACGAAGTTTTTAATCGGAATGTTAAATAACATACAAAATATTCTCCATATAACGAAGTGGTTGTCTCCCTATAACGAATTTTTTCAGAGGTTTATCTTTTCGATTTTTGTCATTTTTAAAGAAAGTTGATAGTTTCTGTGCAACCAATTCGCTCGCAAGTGCCTGTTTCTGGAACCACTCTCTCTTAAAATGTGAAAAATTTTCTGAAAATTTAACATCACGAAATGCCAAGCAATGTAAAATAACGGAATTTTTCAAGTAAAATAAACGTAAGTACATATTATTCTCTAAATTGGTGAATTGTCTTAACTTTTGAGCATTTTTTTTATACAATAAAAATTAGTATAATTTTTACAAATTTATAACATATATTAGTTCATTTTTAATTGAAAACTATAATTAAAAACATTTGAACTTATAGCACCTTTTGAAAAGTTTGGAACATTTACTTAAATAACTGCAAAAATCTCTAATCTCCGTATAACGAAATTTTCTCTATAACGAATTTTTCAATTGGAACCAAGCGATTTCGATATAGGGAGACTCCACTGTATTTCTATTTTTCTTTTAAGAAAGTCATGGTAAATTATACATCATAAAACTTAAAATAATTTATTCATGTACTATTTTTTAACTTGGCGCATATATATTTTCTTCACTAATTTTAATATCAAAGAGATTTTTAACAATACAGAAACAAAAGCGTACAATAAACTTATTCCAAAGGGCCACATTTTCTTTTACGGAAGCTTTGCATTTAATCATTAAGAAAACTCATTAGTGTTAATGCGCACAATACAGCCAAGCATTAGACATTCAGCATTAAATCATATCCAAAGAGCAATTCGCAATGCATTCTTGACGCACGAGTGAGATCCAAAACTCATCACGCCAGGATTTCCTTCCATCTCACAAAAATAAGAAACTTAATTTCTTTTTGATGTCGCAGTTTTTCTTTTGCTGATGTAAGTATTAACTGAGAGGAAGATACAAAAATCTGGAATCCTTCCAGATCTTGCAACGTGAGGAGAAATAATAAATAGGCTTTCAGTTCAAAGGGTAACTAAGGATTGGGGCAATTTGTTACGACGCATCCTGGAATTAATCCTCACGTTCTGCAAGCCCATTTCCAGGGAAATTAAGCTTCATGAAAGCTTCGAAATTTTATATCGTTTTCTGTTCAGTTTTGCAGTTTTCTTGAATCTGTGTGATTACTGAGTTATATATTTCAAATGAGAGAATCAAGTCGTTAATATAGACTTGTTTATTATGAACCATGTGCAGTTTTCCGTACAATACTTTATTCCAATACATAATACATGACTACATAATAGTCTGTAATAATGGAAGATGTGTTGTTCAGAAATTATAGAATCAGCCAAAACTCCAGCCACCTGGATATGCACATTAGTCAGAAATGTACAAACGCATAGTTAACCCAGGAGGACACACGCTACGAAGAGTAACGCGAAGACGCGCCCCAGACGACATCCCAGTTCGTTATTTAGGTAGTTCAGCAAAACTAGCAACATTTTTATGCTATATTTGCTCCAAACGATTCATGTAAACAGCTCTAGTTGTACAAAGATAAATTTTTAGACAAACAATTTAGTGAATAATACGTTATATTACTCAACGCATTGTGAATACATAAGAAATGTGCCTTTCTTACATACATGTTTTCAAACTTTTCTTATTTTTGTAAAGAAACATCAATATAACAATCCTTATACAATCTGAATAATACACAGGGAATAATTTTTTCTAGAAATTCAAATAAGAATTATGATGGGCTTTATCATTAGATCCAATAAAATTAAGCCCTAAAAAAACTTTTATTTTTCAGAATAGCTTCTACAATTTTAAGCTTTTCTTGCAATAGTTTTTGTGAAAGTGGATAAGACATGCACCAGCTAACTACATTTACATTACGTCCCGAACAACGTAACTATAAATCACTTGATATTTTCACCTACACTATTATCCAGTTTAAAAGTCTTGTACCAGTAAAAATCTCCATTCTGGAAATACAGAATGTTCTTGAATTCATTCGTTTCCTCACTAAAACTAAAAAGCCAGACAACATTAATTTCCTGCCCCTAGTACGATCGCTGAAGTTTTCTGTCGAGGAAAAACGACTTTAAGGTCAAATAAATGTTCCTCTGTGGCCTGAAACTATCCCGGATAGTTGGAAAAAAAATAGGAATTTTTTAATGTTGTGAGGTATTACTAACTTTTGTATTTTTCGTATATAAAATTTCTGTACAATGAGAATATTGCCATGTCTTCATGACGCTCAAATCGGTGTTTCACAGCCCGTACAGTGACTTCCAATAAAAATAAAAAGAATTTTTCTTGAAGCATTTTCCGTCTGTTGAATGTGACTCTAAAGGTAGCTAGCATCGATTTGACTGATTTCAACTAAGGCGAAGTCAGTATTTTTCACATTTTACGTAGCGTGGGGTGTCGTATACGCCCTTGCGCGTCTTCGCGGTTTAAATATCACTGTAGTGCTATTTTTCAAAATAATACATTAAATGAAAACAGTTTTTAACCCTCTGATTCCTGAGGTCATTGCAATAAAGAGACCTCAAAATACGGGGACGTCCAAGCTCCTCTATCATATATAAGAGAAATTCACCTTCCCCTCAAAAACCGCAATGGCAGCTGGCATTGTCTGAATTGTAAGGAAACTCCCCTCTTCCCCAAACACATCTGGGGAAGCCACTCTAACGAAGAAAGCATGCTGCAAGGGTGTCAAATAAATCACGGTTAACGGAAGGGGATGTAAATTTCAGAGTGGCATTCAGACGGCTATCGTTTTTTGCTTGAAGGGACGTATGGGACGGTCCAGTATCGATAGAGTTAAGAACTAATTTTATTCATGTAATAAAAAGTAAACGTTATTTTTATTGACCGCACATAGGCATTCTTCAAATCAGCTTTATGTTAAATTCAAAACCAGTAAGCACAAATCGTATGAAATTAAGATTTAAATAAGTTAACCGACAGTGAGAGAGCATAAATTTGTAAAATTTCAAAACTCTAGCACAAAAGAAAGTGATTGATTAATCAGGTTAAAAATATTCCATCTTTATATGATTGAAAAAAAAGTTAAATAAACGTTATTAAAATGCTATATTTGTCACTATTCTTGCAGATCGATTTACAAAAAGGAAGCAATTATCATTGTTTTGGTTGTTACATTTTGAAGGATGCGATTTTTTATTCAATTTTGTTTCAAGTACAGAATTGCCTATGGTGGTGATTTATCTTACGTCCGAGTGTATAATAATTGTTTTTTCTTTTACAAATTGAATATGAAACAATGAAAAATATCAATATGACAGAAGATCTATTTATTTTTGATATATTTCGCTTTAATTAATAAAATAATTTTTTTAAAAAAATTTAAAATATCTGAAAACAAGGGAAAAAACTAACTTGTGTATCATTTTAATGAAAATTTTAACGTTTAATTACTTTCGATACAAAATTTCACTCTGTAACATGAGAATCCATTGAAAGATATTGTCATGATATAGGGAGATATTTTGCATCATTTTTTAAACGAGCGATTATCTAGTCAAAATTATTTTTGAAAAATAAATTACTTAATTGTCGTTTCTTGCAGAAAATAAATTTAAGTGTTAAACTCGAGATTGAAAATCTATTATTCTTTGTCTCCTTATTCTTTAAAGACACCGTTCTCTTGGATTTCTTCAATTATAAATTTTTTATAGGTAAAAAAAATATTATGAATAGTAAAACGAAGATAACTCACACGAAATCTGAATTATTTTAAACAATTAAGATGGAATCTTGAAAGAAACTTCCCTCAAATTCACTTAAAGTAATTAAGTTAATTTTTAAATTATGCATGATTTCAAAGAATGGATAAAAGATTCATTCTCATAAGAAATAATGGCATCAATTTGTTGGCATCAAATTGAGAACTTAATTGACAGTTAACTTAAGAGAAAATATATTCTTCCAAGCATCGGTTAGGGATTCACTAATATTTATAAAAAAATTCACGTGGAAAACTTTTAAGCCAATCAGTAATTAGAACTAATTAATTATTTCAAATAGAGAGTGAGTTTTTGTGTAGTTTGATGGGAATAAAATTATCCAGTGTCATTTTTCAATAATTTGGTATCTATAAATTAACTACAGTAGAATCCTGGGAATCGAAACTAATTGGTGCTGAACTTTGCTCGGATACCGAGGAATTCCGATTAACAGGGAAATTCTGTAAAATACTCTAGATATACCAAATGCAATAGAGTATTGACTCTGGGTGCTCTGTGAAGACGTAGGGAAACAGCACGCGACTATTCGCACGGTACAGTGGCAAACAAGTTGAGGGTAAAAGGAAGATACCTGAGTTTATTTCTTCTAATTAACTCTTTAAACACGAAGCGACTTTTTTCTTCTACCTCTTTTAATATCGGGCCTTTTGGAAGGAAGCGACATGAATTGGACTCTCCCAACTTGGGTGGTCATTTACCCCATCACCCCACTCCTGCTATAACCTTCTCTTAAGGTGCACGGAAATGGGCTGTGGTTTGCAAGGATAATTGGACCCCCTACCACGCTTATCTCCTAAACGATCTCCTCTCAAAAGAAGCCTACCGCCTCATACCGGCCTTCTTGGCTTTTAAAGGAACTCGGTGTCAGAGGGTTAAAATGTTGTATCCATTCTTAAAGACCAATCCGAATACTTCTTTTAAGTTAGGAATAAACATTAGCTATGCTTCTGATTGAAAATTGTGATCTTTCCTTTATTTCTGAGTAAAAGGTTTTCAGAAAATTATTAAAAGGTTCTCCGATTATCCGAAATCTCGGATTTCTGGGGTTGGGTTTGCCGCTGATCTACTCTATCTCAGAATTCCTAATAAATTAAAATATGAAAATTAGAAAATGTTTTAAGTGACAAGAAGGTGATGCAACCAGTGTTTAGGCATTTAGTAGAGGGAGTTGGTGTAGATTGTTACGCAGGAACATTGATACAGTTCAGAAATTTTGATGATTGAAATGCCTCATGATGTTCCACTCATATATATATTCTACTGTAACCCTTCTCACAGTGTATATTTTTCACCCATGTTTAGTGAAAAGTTAATTTACAAATGAATCAAACCGATAATCTTCTAGTCTGACTAAATGTTACTCTAAGTACATGTTGTGTGATTTCTTTAACCAATTACGATTTCTTGCCAGGTGACCTACTCCAAAGTTAGGAAAAAAACATTTATTTTTCTGAACTATATTAAGCTTTGAGGTTTATCAGCCTTGATTTTGAGTGACGACTTGTTTTAAGTAAAAACGGCTCTTGGGGCAGATTGATACAATTGACTCCGAGGCATATTGATACGCATTTTCTGTGTAGATCAATGCGTCTTAACAACAACTACTTTGCAATATTTTCTTCAGAAATGGAAAAAACGTAAAAATGAACAATATAAGAGAAACACGCAATTACATATTTGCTTAAGCATTGAAAACGATTTGAATTTCATTGCAAAAATGAAAAGTATTGTTATAAATTAAGTTTAAAATATTTTTTACGAATTTACTAAAATCTGAAAAAAATGTTCGTAAATTTAATTTATATCATCGAAAACGTAATTGTCTTTATTTTCAGAGGGTGTGAAAATTATTTTTGTGCTATATTATTAATTAAAATTTCCAAAAACGGTTTCGAGGCTCAGATTCCCTCCCTCCCAAGTGTTTTCATACACACACACTCACTCACACACACAAACACACACACACACAAACACTCACACACAAACACACACACCCATTCCTTTATTATTTGTAAAGATAAATTATTTTCTGAGGCATTATTGTTTCAATATTACAGTCTCATTAAAAATGTTGAATTTTGCTTAAAATAAATGTTCTTTATTAAACTTTTTATACTTTTAAACATTGATTTGTAATATAAAGTTTATTGATAAAACACATTTTGTTTTGATCCCAGACCTATTAACCCTCATTATTTTTGATATTTCCGTGTGTATCAATGTACCTTTAGTATAGGGCAGATTGATACAAATCCATTTTTAGGGAAAAAAGTGTAATAAACATTTTATTACTTCATTTATGACCGAAATTAGACTGAAATATATATTAGATTACCAAAGGTATACATTTAGTGCATTAGTTCTAATTATTACCGTTGGTAAAAGCATTTTTTAGCTTTCCAAAAAAGGTGTATCAATGTTCCCGCATTCCCCTACTTCAATTTATTAATTTTACAATTTATTTTCGGTCACTTGGATGTATAATTGATCGGGAAAATTAAGGTCATGTTAACACAGCCTTTCGGGATTTCGTCTGTTTTCGTGCAGATTGATTTGTTACTCAGCCACGACCAATCGTGTAGTTCGATTTTCTTCGAATTTGGAATGATGTTCCTTGATGTCTTAAAAAATTGCGTATATGTAAGAATTTTTACCTTTTCATTCATTACCAAGATGTTGCCAATTTAATGGGTTCCGCTTCATGATCAACGTTCGGTTTTCTTCGACAATTTTATCTAAACGGAACTCAATTCATAACGCCTTCGAAAATGTCGATAATACCAAATTATATCTGCTTGAAATTTTGTTAAAACTAACAAAAAGTAGACATTTAATGGTAATTTTGCTAATACTGATAAAAGCAGAAATTTAATTGTAATTTCTCTTAATGCAGATAAAGGCAGAAAATTAATTGTAATTTCTATTAATGCAGATAAAAGCAGAACTGTAGTTGTGTAATTTCTCTTAATGCAGATAAAAGCAGAAATTTAATTGCAATTTCTCTTAATGCAGATAAAAGCAGAAATTTAATTGCAATTTCTCTTAATGCAGATAAAGGCAGAAAATTAATTGTAATTTCTATTAATGCAGATAAAGGCAGAAATTTAATTGTAATTTCTATTAATGCAGATAAAAGCAGAAATGTAGTTATATAATTTCTCTTAATGCAGATAAAAGCGGACATTTAATTGCAACTCTGTGTGTGGAAGAGCTCTCTATTTTATTTATTTGAGGTAATGTAGAACTTACGTTATGGTGTCCGACTTCCGGTGCAATGATTAGTCAATGGGAATATTTAAAATAACAACACTCTGTAAGAAGATGTTAATTAATGTGAAAAATAGATTTTTTTAATATTATGGATTGAGGATACTTTGAAAAAATGTTCTTTTACTGTAGCTCTCAATGTTTACTTAAAATTAGAGCTCTATAATAGGGTGGGCTGAAAATACTTTTTGTTTTTTTTTCGAAAAGCTATAGTGCGGATGACTTGCCTATAGGGTAGATAAGTAAAATAAAAGAAATGTTTTTTCTTTTGCGCACATCTGGCGATAGCGCATCGACCCTAAACTTTTCGAAAAGATACGATTTTCATAATTTTTCTAATAACTGGAAAAAAACATCAAATAACTTCTACGACAAGTAGCTATAGATATAGTTTAGTAAAAAAAAGTGTAGGAAGGTTAAATAAATGAAAAAATAATCTATTTCATAATTTCCTAATAGTACATTACACTGAAAACGACATATTCTTTCACAAAAAATTGACAAATTTCCATTGAAACAAAAAGTTGTTTCTGATTGTGCAAAATTTCAATTTGTAATCAAATATAATCCTTTACTTGCCTTCAGTTTCTTTCGGTACTTTCAAATAAGATTTGCTTGACACAAATCAGTGCTCACTTAGTGCTTTAAAGACAGAACTTGCTCGAATTTGGAATATCGGAGTCGGAAAGGTCTTTGATTCAAAAATAAACAAATATGAAACTCGTCCGTACTCATAAAACAAATTCTCGTATAAATAATTCGCATACCAAAAAAAAAAATGCCTAAACTTTTAACATCTACGATTAAGATCAGATTCTAAATTTCTTATATACGTGAGGTTTACTTACTGTTCATGGAACTTCTAGCAATTTGGTTTAAGTTGCATGAAAATGTTCATGGTTCCAAATTTTATTCTGAATCCTGATTTCAAGGAACTTCAGGTTAATTCTCAGTTTATTTCAGGTTATTTTCTTTCTTTTATTTTTTTTTTCATTTTTTTGAATGTTCACTTCCTAAACGCTAAGCACTTGCTATAGTTTAAAACTATATTAAGAGCTGAAAAATTTCAAAGAAGATATAAATCACTTCTTTCTTAAAATAACCATTGTATCTCCAGTAATTTCTACGAAGCAGAGAAATAATTGTACTCGTTATTAAAATAAATTGTACGTTTCTTTTTCTTATTTTCGGATGAGCAGGTCGAAATTTGAAACATGAAAGGTCATGTTTTGTCATTCAGTAACCCCATTGTTAAGAAACTCGTATTTATTTATCATATCAATTGAAACCCAAAACTTAGCTTTTAAAATCATTTAATAATATAAAGAAGAGCTGCAACCATAGAAAAAAATGGAATATAGTTGCAAAAAAGTATTTCAAATATAAAATTATGGTTAGCCCTCTGAGTCCTGGGCGGTCTAAAAATGTCCCTTTAACAGCGAAGAAGGCCGGTATGAGGCGGTTGGCTTCTTTTGAGGTGAGGTGAGGTTCTAAGATCGCTTAGGAGATAAGCATGGTAGGGGGTCCAATTATCCTTGCAAACCGCAGCCCATTTCCGTGCACCTTAAGGCAAAGTTATAGCAGGGGTGCGGTGGTGGCTAAATGACCACCCATGTTGGGAGAGTCAAATTCATGTCGCTTCCTCCCAAAAGGCCCCGGTGTTAAGGGAGGTAGGGAAAAGAAGTCGCTTCGGGTTTACAGACTTAATTCACATTAGGATTAGGAATTCGAATACAAAAAGTTCATTTGTACTTAATTAAGCTTTTTGACTATTGCACTCATGATATATTGTTGTCATGATATTGACATGATTGTTGCAAACAATTCGATTGCATTGACCAAATTTCTTGGTAGTTTTTTGTTAAATGTTCTAGGACACACAATGTACCGACTAAGCTTGGCAGAAGGTAATGTAATTTTTTATGTATTTATTTTTTTCATGGAGGAAGCGATAACTTAAGAATTCGTAATAAAATAGTGTAAAACTCAGCTATATAAATACTGAAATTTTATATTCGGCAGAAACTAACGTTGGGGTTATTTTATGACCCACTTGGTCATGTGAAGGTTAAGCATATAACAAATATTCATTTCAATCTTACTCAGAAATATAAATTTTATTTCTGATATCAATGACTTTATTATTTTTTTTTTTGCTTTTCAATATTAGAAGAATAAATATGAAAAGCAGTATTCATTGGAAATGAAGTGAAGTGTATTTCCAAGAGAAAATATTCTAAAAATGAGAAATGGAATATTCTGAAATTAAATCATAATAAAATTTTAAATTATAAAAATTGATTCGAAGTTTTGGAAAAAAATACAATAAAAAATTATTGAAATATTCTTTTTCTCTACAGTGCCGAATAATTAATCTGATATGTTTTAATTTTATCAAAGCTATGAATATAACTTATAACATGTGTGATTGTTAATCAGCAACTTTTCCTCAAGATGTATAGTAAAAAGGAATCGAAATGTTCTCCTAAATATCTCTTCACGTATCCTTATTGATTTAAGGTAAAATATATAAATGTTTCAATACCCGGAGACAGCATAGAAATAAATCTAGTAAGCAATATTGAAATGAAAAATCCCAGAAAACTAATTTTTATTGGAAAACAAATTCTTTCCATTTTGCTAGGAATTATCTTTTTATTTTAACATTAGTTTATTTTATTTTAATCCGTTCAAACATAATTCGCCTCCGCAGTACTATTCTTTATAAATTCCTATTTAAAATACTAGCATTCATCTGAAATAACGATAAATTCTCTTGACATATAGTTTATTTTTATAAAAAATGTGCACATAGCGTATAGTTTCTCAGAATAGCAAAAGAATTATTTAGTACTCAGGAAAAAGAAAATAGAAGTATTTTTAAACTGAAAGTATTTAGTAAAAGGAAGAGCGATTTACATTTATTAGAATTTAATGATTTTTCCTATTACTAAATTATTTTCTTTACCAAGAATTCTGAATCTTATCAAAATAATCTTGTAAAATAATATTGTATAGAAATTAAATGGAGGCATTTTAAAATTTATTCGCAGTAAAATGAAACTGACAATTGTAGTCAACAATTCACGCAGAAGTCTTTTAAAAAAGCAATTATTTATTAAATTTCTCCGAAATGGTGATGGATGATGTATTTTCTTTGAAATGTCCATTAATTCATGGAACTTCCTCCAAGAAACTTCAACATGGTTTTAAATATTTCAGTCTGTAAATGTAAGGCATATAATATGTGAACGTTATGAAGGTATATTAGATTACTGAAAAGAATTAACGCGGTTGAAGGAAAAATTTCTGAAGTAGACTATTTTTTAGGTAATATACAAATTTATTTTTAACAAAACCAATTTATTATTAATTTAGAAAAAAGTCAACTTCTTAGAAAAACCAATTTATTTTTCTAAGAATTTGACTTGCAAGTCAAATTCTTAGAAAAAGAATTATTTAGTTGAATTCATTGAAATGCCGAGACAAAATCGTATTTTCTGGGAAGTATGAATTTCATTATGGCGTATTTTTTGATGATAGTACATTTCACCTTACGTTGTCTAGACATGCCATTAATTATGAACACTGCATAGATAAATAAAACACTTTTATTATATATCATTGCTTCCTAGGGATTTTCTCATCCCTTTTGACAAGAAGACAGAGTATATGAAGTTTCAACCCTCTAAGTTTAGGGGAATGTTTGTATGTAAAACCTAAAATTTGAAAAAAAACTACAAAAATGTAAAATTTTTAAAATTCTTTTCATAAATTTTATATGGTTATCAATGTGTTAAAATTGGTTTATATATGTTCCTATGGGGATGTTCACATAGAATATAAACACAAATAAGTATTAACTGTTCCTTTAACCACTTATGACTTGAGGAAACACAGCATAAAATGATGAATATTTTCACTAATTCTGGGTTGTTGCATTATAGAAGCACCATACAAGAGTTGCTATATTTTCACAGTAACAGTTTAAAAATTTGATAAAACGTTAAAGAAGGATCTAAAAATTAATGTACTGATAAGTTAAAATCTAAAATTTTATTTGACGGTTTAACACTTAACATTAAGTTCAATGATTTAATACTCAGTGTAATTAATTGCCAAATAATTTTTAAATTCTAATAACTATGAAATAATCTTATCTTAAATACTTGAAATTTTATTAAAAACTGATTTCTTAATGCAAGGAGTTTTTTTTTTACTTTCTTCAACAGACTTAATTAAATTTTAAGTTTGTTCTTCATTTTTGATGAACGATTGACTGAAATCTTCCGTCTGTTTTACTCTTCTCGCGGATATGCCATTAACTAATTTTAAGTTCTTGATAACAGCTTTCATTTCTTTAAACCCGAAATCTGCTTACCATGCTAGAGGAATCGTGTTCTATCTTTGTTGAAAAGTGAAAAAGTAACCATGACTTTGGTACTTGTAGTCAATGACTACGGTACATTCCCTGTAGTGAGTGAGTAGAGGGAATGGGCCGAGATTATCCTAATAGTGTTGGGAGAAACTCTTAACTAGGAGATTTTGGCAAAAGCCAGGAGCGTTTCAAAAAGCCAGGTGATTGTATACAGAATGCCGCCCCATGCCCTCGTGCCTGATGCCATTATAGTAACCGATTGGATGGACATGGGACAAGGTGGTTGTATATACTACTTATTGTATTGTTTTCGTAAATGTTGTATTGTTTTCGTAAATGTTGTATTGTTTTCGTAAATGTATGAAAAATGTATTGTTTCCGTAAGCAATACATGCCGCTTGGCTGGAATTTTTTTGACAGAGACGGCATTAAATTGAATACTAATAAGATAACAAAGAGTGCACGCCACTCTGTGATAAAACTTTACATTAAAATCTCTCTTAACCCGTTCAAGAGCACAATCAATTGTTTTTTCTTCGTGAAAACTATTAATGAGTGTATGATTCCATAAGTAAAATTAGAACTGGTGCTGCCATCTGTTGTCTTCATTACATAATAAAAAAGCTCATTTTTCAGTTAAATCATCATGAGGCTACTGCCTGGCTTGGAAAAATATTCCTTAAAAGGTGAGGTCCCAACAATGGAACCTCTTGCCCTGAAAGTATTAAAATATCTACCATGACAGAATGAACTCTGTTTGAAGCGAGCGATCTTTCAGATCACCTGGGGAAAATTTTGGGGTTTTTTTTAGGATAAGATGGCAATGGTTAGGCGCTCTCTGATTTATCATTATAGATATTCGAGGAGTAAGAATTTGGTATCAACCACCTATTGCTAAAAGCCATAATCAGCAATTCCAATTTTTAATTACTTGCTTGAAGTTGTATGTTCTTGTGATTGTTTAAATCATGATGGAATTAACGTCGTTGAGCGAATGTCATTTTGAAATTGTGAACACAATTACCTCGAAAAAGAAGGAGTGGCGTTAGATTCCGCCAGCTGGGGGGGTCTCCCCGAAGGGAATCGTTCCCCACAGTCCGTACAAGGAGAGGGTGTAATGATGACCCTCTAAAATTTTCGACAGATCTTTATTTATCTATTAGTTGAATAGCCAGTAGCGTGAACAGGTCTAAAAAAATTGCAAAAATGAGGGGCACATCATCCCCAACAGGTGGGCCCTGCCTCCTCCAGAAACCCCATTGGCATCACCACTGCAAAAAAGTACAATCCTTCAGTGAGAATGATTTCAATTAATCAAGAAGATGCTTATGCTGCATTCTGGAAACAAAAAGAATGCAAAAAACAGATATTCTTTATGCACTTTATTACAAAATGAAGGATACTCTTTAATCCTGAGACGATATTTTTCTTCTAGCTCCTTTAATACCGGGACAATTTGGGAGGATTCGACATGAATTGGACTCTTCCGGCCTGTATGATCATTTAATCCACCCGTGCTATAACTTTCCCTTAAGGCTAGCGGAAATGGGCTGTGGTTAACAAGGATAATTGAGCCCCCTCCTACCGCGCTTATCTCCTATGCGATCGCAGAACCTCCCCTTCCCTCAAAAGAAGTCAACCGCCTGAAACTGGCCTTCCGCGCTGTTAAGGGGAAATTTTTAGACCGTCTTGCTCGGTGAGAGAGGTTTAACCCTCTGACCACAAAGGGTTCTCAAAATCTTGGAACAGTCGTATACGGAGGTTTGTTTACTAATGGATAGGTGAAATAGATTCCTCCACCTCGTTTTCCCTTTTCTCTTCACTACAGGTGGCTGAAGATGTCAATGGAAGGCGCTTCATCTCTTATCTCTACCCCAAGCCCAACTCGCCCAACTGCCTTCTCCCCGCATTCGGAACAGTAACAGACCGGAATCCGCCACACTAGTATGAAAGTTGCCTGGCCAGTTACGGCCGGTTTAGGAGTCAGAGGGTTATGACAACTTAGATAAAATAAAAAAAAGTATGTGATCTGGAAGATCGCCCAGCCAAACGAAGGGTCAACAATCATCAAACTCAAACACTCAGAAGACTCTTCGAAGTGATCGTGTTTCAAATCATTCATTTACCTTTTCTTATGAATAAGACCTCAGACGTGTATTAAGCCGGGAGGACACGCGCTATGAAGAGTAACGCAATGACTCGTAAGGGGGGTGTGACACCCCGATTCATTATTGTGCTATTTCAGCAAAACTGGAAACATTCTTTGTTATACCTGTTCCAAATGATCTCTGGAAACAGTTCTAGTTATGTAAGAACCAAATTTTAAAAGAAAAAGTTAATAAATAATACATTATATTATTCAGCCTTGCGAACACATTGGAAATTCAAATAAGGAGTTCAACGGGGCTTTGACTTTATATCCAATAAATTTAGTACGTAATTACCTTTTATTTTTCAGAACAGTTTCTATAATTTCAAGCTTTTTCTCAAATAGTTTTTTATGAAAGCGGATAAGACATGTATCAGCTGACTACAGTTACATTACGTCTAGAATATTATAACTTTCGCATCAATCTCCTGAAATTATTGCTTGCACTACCATCCAGTTTAAAAGTCTTGCACTTGAGAAAATCTCGATTTTAGAAATATAGAATATTCTTGAATCCACTTGTTTCTTCACTAAAATTTAAATAGCGAGATATAATTTTTCTCATATTCACTAACACATTCACTTAATTCAACGAAAAAAACTAACGCACAAGAGTGTTTCACACACATTAACCCTCTCATTCCGAGAGAGGCGGTCTCGGGCGGTCAACAAATTCTCCCTTAACAGCGACGTAGGCCGGCTTTTGGTTTCTTTTGACGGGAGATGAGGTTCTGAGATCGCTTAGGAGATAAACGTGGTAGGGGGTCCAATTATCTTTGCCAACCACAGTCCATCTCAGTGCGCCTTAAGGGAAGGCTATAGTAGGAGGTGTGGTGGTGAGGAAAGTGATCACCCAGGTTAGGAGAGTCCAATTCATGTCATTTCTTCCCAAAAAGTTCCGGTTTTAAAGGAGTTAGAAGAAAAAAGTCGCCTCGGAATTAAAGAGTTAAGCTAAATAAAATAAATGAATTTTTCTTGAAAAACGTTCCATTTATTGAATGTGACCGTAAAAATAGTTAGCATGGATTTGACTCATTTCAACTAAAGGGAAGTCAGTAATTTTTACATTCTATGTGGCGTGTAGTGTCGAACACCCCCTTGCACATTCTCACAGGTTAAGGAAATATCCACAGTAAAATACGGTTAGTAAAATATGTTTTTAACCTGGGAATTAAGTAGAAACGTCTATGTAATTCATTATCTATTTTTCTTCTTTGTATTTTTTGTAGTTATTCAAGCAAAACTACAACATCTCTTCTTTTGAAAATTTTCTCAGTAATTAGTTCATTAATTGTATAAAGAGAAATCATGCCTTATACTGTATGGATTACAGATGTTTCAAGATTGCAATGTTAAAAACGATATTGATAGGGGATACGAAAAATATAATTGTGGTTACAAATTGCAGATAATCTTCAAAGACATGTGTTCACATATATAAGACCAGAATACAGACGTGTATAATTCATTCTCGAAGGCGAAAGTAATTTCAAAAAAGCATGTGGTTTGAAAGGAAAGTAGTTTCATGGTGTTTTATTTTCAGTATATAAAATGGGACTAAATTGAATAAATCCGTAGCGACAAATCTCCTTTGAAACAAGCAGAAACGAAAGCAGGGAATCTAATCGAGAAGTAAAACGAATTAGCATATCTAGACTAGAGCTTAATTAACACGGATAAAGCTAATTAAGATTTCTATTCGCTCTCACAGAAAAATCGAGAATTTGCTTTCTCTCTTTAGATTCCGTGCTGTTAAGCCATAAATTGAACGCCATTTCAGAGGCCAACATATACATGGTGTCTACACTTATCGTGAACAATAGCTAATTTCTAAACCGTTAGAGATAGACATATAGTTCCAAATGAAAAAAATGCTTTAAATGAAGGGAAGAATTATAATATATGTTTTTTGAGTGAATAAATATATTCCTGAAAAAGTTACTAATTCTATCTTTTTGTCCCCGGTCCTATTAGTCATATTTAGTAAAACGTGTTTGACACTCTAAAATTTTAAACAAAAAAAATTGCACTCTTCTTCGACTAAAACTGACCGAGTTATGGCGCTTTGAATATCCCTGACATAGGGCGCGAACACACGAAGCGTTTCCGCCGAAAGTTGCAGCCGTGACGCGACATGTGATCCCGTGTTCTTTAATGGCGCTGTTCACACTGGCGTGGCAAACTTGTGTAACCGGTTCTCGTCGCGCGCGTCTCATCCTTCCCCAATGAAGCAGCTCCGGTTTCGCCGGCAAATCGTCGCATGGTCCCATAGTAACGAGTGACAGTGTTCACACGTGTTTTTCTTCGAAAACGTTTTCGCTCTAACCGGATGGCGGCTCCAAGCACCGATTCTGTTCTTTAAAGTTAAATAAAAACTTATAAGATTTTAGATGATTTAAAAATTTTTTTGTTTTGTTTCTTTAACTCGAAAATTAATAGAACTACGTGGATGAAATTTGGTATGTGATCTTGACACATAGTTTGTAGGTTTTTATCAAATTTTGGACAAAATCCGTCTACGGGAAGTCTGTCTGTCCGCGTTCTTGTGAACACTATAACTCAAAAACTTGAATAGCTAGACGAATAAAATTTGTTATGCTGTTTTATCATCAGGAATGTAGGTCCCAGTCAAATTTTTGATATTAAGGAAGTTGCTAAACTTTAATTTGCTTCTTCCTAATTTCAAGTCCATTTCATAAAAAGTTAATTACGCCGTTCTGAAAATAAATAAATAAGCTACAAAAAAATTCAATTACTTACTTACTAATATTACTTCGTTAATATTATTTCTCCACCACAGTGCAGTAAACAACGTCCAGATGGTCCAGATTCGACGACTCCATCCTAATCATTTCAATGATGTGAATTTCAAAGTTATGCAATTTGTTCCTTAATTTTAACAAATTTCCGAATATATTTATATTTTTACTTTGCAAGAAAAGCAGATAATATATATTTTTTAACGAACCGGTTGAAGATTATTAATGTTTTAGGTCAGTTGAACAATATTTGGCATATAACTTTTAGGTGCAACGTGTAACCTTTTCGGTTCTTCATGTTCAAATTTTATTATTTTTCGAATTTACTTGAAAAATGTGACTTGAGAATCATAAATAAAAATATATTGAAAAATAATTTTTCTCATCCCTAGCCTTTTGCAAAATATGAAATTGCTTACTTTTTAAAGCGATTTTTTCCCTACAAAATAACACATGCAATGATCATTATGAATTATTATATTGTTTAAAAATAACTCAAAATGGAATTTTTATCGAAATAAAATTATTTTAAATTCATTTACATGCCTACTATTTATCAGAATAAGCAGAATATCCGTAGGATATTCTTTAATTTGTGAGAACATTATATGAAACACCGGAAAACAAAAAATTATATACTAATGTATGTTATCCTGAAATCAATTGAGAATTTTCTGAAACAGTTCCATACATTATAAGTTGCGAAATCTTTATTCATTATAACCAATGAATTCTTCCTTCGATGGGAGCCACGTATATCAATCACTCAGAATGTTTAACGACGAATGTGGCCACGAAAGCCGAATATGCAGCGCCACCATACAGCGACGATTCGCCAAACGCCCCGTGTGAACACCACCGACACGTTTTCAGCTGTCAGCCGAATTCGCCGTGTCCGACCCGTGTGTTCGTAGCCTTAGACCACTTTACACCTTACAGCATTTAATTTATACTTAATATCAAAAAAGAAAATATATGGAAATCAAACTAATTATAATATTTATTATCAAACTTATCTAACACAGATTACTTTCTTATAAACGCCTAATCGCTTAATCTAAGTTACTAATTTCTTAATAATTTTATTTAAAATTAATATGATTTCTAAGAATAGTTTTTCATTTAGAGGTAGTTTTTCTTCATTTTTTATAACTGTAAATTTGAGATGCATTTACAATTTGGTAAGATTTATTATGAATTCCTTTAAATTAAGTCGAATAATTTGTGAGAGTTGTGAACTTTTCATTTGTTTTCCATTTGAAAGAAAGTTTTCTAGTAGTAAATTATTATTAACCGCAATTTTTAACATCTTTGGACTAAATGAAACTGTTAATTAAGTATTTATTTATGTAACAAATTTGCATATGCACAAATGTAAAGTATTACAGCATTCCATTCTCGCTCTTAAAGAAATATCGAGATCGAGACTTGACTTTGTCTTTTCATATTCAGTGTTACAAAGCAAGAATTTGATCCCAGTTTGAGGAGACAACGTATATATGGAACTGTTCAAGGAATTTTGTTTGTGAAATGGGATTATTGCTTGCAATTTCCTGTGTAAATAACCCCTTCTTGGTCGGCGCCGCATGTCATGCGATCGGCTCTTTTGTATCCGTACGCTATGTGTACGCCCTGTGTAAATAATCCATTCTTGGTCGGCGCCGCATGTCATACGATGGCTCTTTTGTATCCGTACGCTATGTGTACGCTCTGTGTAAATAACCCATTCTTGGTCGGCGTCGCATATCATACGATCGGCTCTTTTGTACCCGTACGCTATTTAAATCCGTAATTATGTCAACATAACAATTAATTTTTAAATACAAAAATCACTTGGTCAAGCTAAAATGTCTCAATTATCCTTTACCATCTTAAACAGATTGAAATAATAAAAAAATATATCAAATGGGTGATGACATCTAATTAGGTGGTTAAATAAAAACGTAAGGCAAGGGGGTTAAAGAGGTAATATTTTAATTTGCTTTAAAGCAAATGCCAAGGATTTTATTACATTCCACATTTAAATTCACTAAAAGTAATATTTAAAAAATTGTTTATAATATTTTTCTGCGTTTATTCTATAATATATTTAATAATTCATTCTTATAACTATTTTAGAATATTGTACTCAATTTATTCAAATCCAACCATCCTCACCTCATGAAGAATGAAAGAAATTAAAAGTAATTTATAAAAATATAATTAAGTCCTGAAAAAATACAATACTATATTTATGTCCAAAGAACATTTTGTTCACAATTTTAGGAATGTTACGCACCAGGATGTATGCAAAAAATAGTTAAAAAATTTAATTTTTTATAAGTATAAAATTTTGAACATTGAAAGAAATTATGGTAATTAAAATAATCTAAAAATCACGCAATTCTGGATTTTTAAGAAAAATTTGGATTTCTTTTTTAACATAGATTTGTTTAGTAAATATTTTATAAATAGATAAGCTTAATAAATGACATAGAAGCTGGATGACGTGCCAAATTCAGGCAACCATGTTTCTTCGTTGCTGGATGGCAACCCTGCTTTCCGGAGAGACGAGGAACAGGCGGAAGCCATTTTTTTTTTATCAGAAAGGGTTGAGTCTTTGACCGGTGTGGTAAGAAGAGTGAGAACGCTGGCTTCGGCCAAGGATTGAGCTTTGTTTTTCTCAGTTTCGAATCATAGAGGTTGCCATGAGCTATTGGTGCAAAAGCATGTTGCACCGATAAAAAGAATGGTGTATTTTCTTTTTATGTTCTTGTTATGTCCTGTGTGTATTGTGTGCCATTATCCATGTATGTGTCAATAAAAGTTTGGCAGAAATAATTGGCTGTCTTCTTTGTCTCCTGTCTGCCATTCATTTCAGCAAATAGGTGAATAGAATTTGGAAGAACCCGCGTGAGAGTCGCAATCTCACAGAAACAATGCAAAATTTATACTTAATGCATCTAACTTAAACATGTGCAAATTATGTTAAAAATTCACAGAATTTACAGTGTTGAGAATCCATAAGATGCGTACGGCTCTTAATTACAAAGGCAAATGTAATTGAAACACAAATAACTGGAGAAAAAGGGCATTGGATAAAATCACATTGTATGCAAAATCAGACCACAAATAGTTGTGGTGGCGTTGATAAATTACTTTTTTATTTCTAAAACTAATCTTAGAACTTCGGGTATTTGACCAAATACTTTAATCTCAAAATTGACATAAAAGAGTACTTGTCGATAAATACAAGTGCGATAGCATCATAGCCTTTTGTTCTTCACATTTCAGAACGCAACAACTCTTTTGAGGAACCGAAATCAATTTCAACTCTGTCTCTGTCAGAATTTATCGATGCCGCGTAATTAATGTCTTTTCAATATGTCCGATCGTTTTTATTTTTCAAATGGTTGCGCAAAATCAAACTTTTCGAAGGGTATAAAGGAATTAACTAGAAAAAGGATGATGATACTGTAAATTTCCCAATATGTGCTGACAAATATTGATAAAGGAAAAAGTCGTTGAGGACAAAAACAATAAGGAAGCGAACAAATGTATTATAGATTTTATTTACGCAGGGTGTAACGCGAGGAAATGCTTTTAACTCTCTGAGAAAACAAAAGCAATGAACGAAAATTTTGGATATCAGAAATCAGTTCGTGAAAAAGACTTTTTACTTTTCCTTTGATCTTGCCTATTTTTATTTTTATGAGCTCAAGCTGACGGCAATCCCATACATTGTCTGGGAGGCGTGGGAATTGTGGTAAAGTCTAAACTTATCGGTCGGAGGGTTCCATTGTATATCTGTTTTGTATGTGGGCCTGATACATGTAAAAAGTGATGCGGGCCAAACATCTTCCCACCTGTGTGGTGTGGAAATTTGGGGCTCGGTGCGTGCTCAGGTGTGGTCCTTATCATCTGATTGCGGTTCAAAATTACGGGGTCCTTCCCAAAACAGCCTGGTCTTACTTTTTTATTGAGCAGGCCGACCGTGCTTAACGGAAGGGTGTAAAGCATGCCACAGCCGGCGGGAAAAAAATTTAAAGCAAATATAAGTGTAATACAATACAATACACAATAAGTAATAAAATATTATACAAAGAAATAGGTAATAGAATACAAAACGAGTAATAAAACAATGGACGTGATACAATACAAAATAAAAATGTCGATATAAATACAATTAAATGCAAACAACAAAAATAATAAATAAATAAACATTCATCAGAACAAGCAAAATGAGAAATAAACAAATTATAATGAATATTAAATAAAATTTAAAAAACCTCGTGTTGCTTTTAAAAACGGGGCGTTAATATAAATAGAACTAAACTAAGAAAATATCTAATGCATTATGTATTTTTTGTGAAATTTTTTCTTGCTCACATGCCATGCGTCAATTGCCCCTGGTTGATTTATTTTTATAACACATCCTGCTGAATCAAAAATTGTAAGACTATTAGCTGTTAGAAACGTAACTGTCTACGCCATCTAAAATCCAACTTGAATGTAAACTTGAAACTAAACTTGAACTTAATTTGAAACTTTATTTCGAAACTTAACTATGTGTGCCCTCTAAAACCTAAGTGACACTCAGTCCTAATGAACTGACGCAATTATTTACTCTGTGTTTATATAACTGAGTTTCAGTTCAGTACAGTTTTATTATAGTTCCGTTTTCATGTAACATGAAGGCTATCTCCAGATGGACTTAAAAAATTTGAACTTTTGTCAAACAACAATAACAATACATGATTTGAAGTTGATAACGAAGGTTAAACATGAATTTTAAGAATGAAATACGAATTATTAAAATTTTTCTTGTTAGTCAGCAAGATATGGGTACATCGAAACGCCTTCCTTATCAACATATACATAACTACACTACTCTACGAAATTTTGAATTACCATTTGTCGCAATCAGACAAATATATGAAAAAGTAAAGAAAATCATTGGATGTTTCGACATGATTGCTTAATTGTGTTAGAATTAATTTGATACTCGTTTCATCAAAGAATAGATAAGATGCTTTTTCGGAAGAAATGATTTTCTTCAAAGTCCAAGAACACTTACACACGCATTTTTTTAAAAATTATCATGAACAAATTTTCTATATTCTCAAACGGTTACTAAAAAAATAACAAAATATGACATAGCTTAAAAATGTCTTTCTTAATTAATTTTAAAATCTTTGAAAGAAACTGAAAGAAAATAAGTTTACTTCAATTGTAAAATATAAAAAACTACTTGCCATATCAGCATTTTGTCAGATTTGATTTTAACAACGATGTCTGCCTTTTGTCGAATTTAATGTAACTTTACTGTCGAAAATTTTAGAAATTAATTATATTTCATAAAAGTTATGTCAAACTATATATTTTATTTAGAGAACTTTAATAATCGTTTTCCATTTCCTTTAAAGATAGATTGATAAATGTGTAAAATTTATTAGAAACAAATCAAAGATAACTTTCTTAAAAATTCTGCAAAAATCTCAAACTGAGAAAATAGCATTTAAACATTAGAAACAGAAATAAATCTTAAAAGATTTGATAAAATAAAGGTTCAGGCATATGTTATGGAATACATCGAAGTAAATAAATTTCAAATCTGGAAGATGCATATTTTAATTTAAATTAAAATTTAGCTGTTAGTAATGTGGAAGAATTAAGCCTAATTAAACTACTTGAAACACTAGTCCTCTATCTTCTGCTAATAGAGATATTTTTAGGCCAATAACCGAATTATGTAATGGAATCATAATTCTGATTCGGTTATATGAATTTGTTTTGATATCGCACTGACTGCCACAAAGAAATCCATGCATGTCCTTCATTTCTTTTCACCATCTTTCATTGAATACGCTTAAATCCAAATTTCATTTTTTAAACTCCAACGATGTATTTTCGACATCACAGAAAAAATTTGTTGATTCCGAAGTTTCAAAATGTGTAAATTTAGCAATTTTTTCTCTTTAATTTTATTTTTTTATAAATTTAATTCGATTATGTATTATCGATAATATACAGATTACTCTTTAACTGTTTTGAGCAGTCTATTGCGTAAAAAATTTCCAGAATTATAGAAAGAAACAAATTTTAATCAGTACCATATGGAACCTCTTTTTATGAAAACAATATTATATATAATAATAAACTAATTTCGCCTAATATAACGAACTAAGATCTCGAAAATAGTGTAAGAAACCTTTACAAGAAGTATAATTAGTCATCCATTTATATGATTAAATAAAATGAATCGTGTATTTTATAGCTATATTGAATAATGGCTTTCACATTTTCTGAAGAAATAATGTAATCAGAAATAATTAAAGAATACACAATTTGCATAAATTTATATTGTAGATTGATTAAAATTAAAAGCATTTTGAAACAACTGGAACAATACGAGAATAAACTAATGGGAATAGTTTAGTTAAATATAATATTTTTCATCTTTATAAAAATGAACAAATCTCAAGAACAGTTGCTTTTCAACAAAGTAATTGAAGAGAGAGAAAAATACAGGGCTGTAGGAATTAAAAATCCTTCAATCAATATTAATCATATTTGGAAGCACTTGGAATAAAACAGAAATAAATTATTAGTAATCTTTTTAATAATTATATATTATTTGATAATAATTATATTTGGAAACACTTGGGACAAAGTAGGAAATAAACTAGTAAGGAGAATTTTATTTTTTCTCTAATGACTCTGAATAAACATTTTTAGTGAAGAAATATCCTGGGTTACCATGGATATTAATAAATATGTGACGTGTTAAATTGAAAATGGAATTTAAGGAATATAGTAGTTTTCGGAATATGATCCTTTAAATAAAGGAGGCTACTTCAAATATTAATAAATCTCGAGAGAGATTAACTATTCAACTAAACAAATTATAATTATTTTTAAGTCAATTTAATGAAAAGTGTAGGGAAAAATTTATATAACCAGAATGTGAGAATCATAATTTTTGGTTGTTTGATTTAAAAAATTTGTTGTGATTATTGAACGGGTTATGTGTCGAAGTGAATCGTGTCTTGTATCTAACAGTATTCATTATATTTTGATAAAAAGCTTCTGGGTAGAGTTTTTAGATTTGAAAAATGTCTTCAATTAGATTGAATTGGTTTTTCGTAATAAGATTAATTTAAAATTACTTACTATGAATAGATTTAAAAGTATGACTAGATTAGTATTGATAGAAATATATTTTAAATGTAAGAAAGGAGAACAGGATTGCATTTTCGAAGAATGAAGTGCTTGCGAATCCGATAAATAGTTTTTTTGACTATTTTCACGTAATATGTTATCAGATAAATGCTATTTTCTAATAAACAAGGTTGACGACATCTGTTTTCAATAAATTAATAAAAGCTTTTATTTCACCAAAAAATCATGTTCATGACAACAAACATTAGCAATATTGCCATAGGATGATGTATTTTTTTAACCATCGCTACCAAATCATCACATAAGACACATTTCAGTACGTCTATCTTAAACAACAATTATATCTTAACAACAAACAGTTCTTATTATTTTGTTAAGTTCTTTCTAATTTTTTATTAAATTCTGTTAAGTTTTTATTAAGTTCTTATTAAATTCTGTTGAGTTCTTATTATTCTGTTAAGTTCTTATTATTCTGTTAAGTTCCTATTATTCTCTTTTATTAGTGCTTATTATTCTGCGAAGTTCTTATTCTGTTAAGTTATTATTCTTATTAACAGTTATTATTATTCTTATTAATAGTTCTTATTTATCTTATTAACATTTCTTATGAATCTTATTAAAATTTCTTATTATTCTTATTAACAATTCTTATTAACAGTTCTTATTATTATTAACAGTTCTTATTATTCTTATTAACAATTCTTATTAACAGTTATTTTTATTATTATTAACAGTTCTTATTATTCTTATTAATAGCTCTTATTTATCTTATTAACATTTCTTATGAATTTTATTAAAATTTCTTATTATTCTTATTAACAGTTCTTCTTATTATTATTAACAGTTCTTATTATTATTATTAACAGTTTTTATTATTCTTATTAACAATTCTTATTAACAGTTCTTTTTATTATTATTAACAGTTCTTCTTATTCTTATTAACAGTTCTTATTATTCTTATTAACAGGTCTTATTATTCTTATTAACAGTTCTTGTAATTCTATCTTAACAACAACAATTCTATCTTAAACAACAATTTTAACATTTTACAGGAAAGCAAAAGAAGTTTCAGACCACAAATTAATACAAGGAACAATTTTTATTTTTGAGAGCAGTTGTCTTTTGATCTTTTCGGCCTACATCTATGACATTTTGCTATTCCGAATATGCGGTTGGGAAAATGAAAATGAGAATACACAATACAGATATTGAAATCAGCAAAACTGATGTACAGGCACTTTACCTCTTTACACATTTATTATTTTAAATTTAGAACCAGATACATAAAAACATGACAATTTCATTCAATAAATTAATGTTTTTATTTTTACGTACGCAGTATGTCCTTGTCAATTTTTCTATTCATTTATCTTCCTATCTGTCGGTCTCTATATATAGATAATATTTAAATTAGTCATTTTATGATACTACATCTCTTTTAAATAATGCATTGAAGTTAACATTACAATTTCGATGGAATTTCTGGTTCTTCTATACACGAATCCCAGATAAACGTAAGTTACACTTTGAGTTACATTATAAATAAATATTTTTCAATATGTTATATTAGACAGTAATTCATGATTTATTTGCATGGGACACGTTTCAAGACGTATAATTCACTTCAGAAATCGATTTTTATCATTTAATTTTGCTCTTAAATAAAACAATTTTTTAAATGTGACTATCAAATATAAATGTAATTTTAATATTATTTTCTAATAATTTCTCACAATGATGCGCGTAAACGAATGATTTTATATTTCAATATACAAAACAATGAGAAAAACAAATTACTGAAATGTCTTCATGTATTAATACCAGATATAGTTTGTTATGTTATGCTTCTTTATTTTTTTTAAAAATGTATTTGCATCACTTTAAAAATCATCTATTTTTGAAGCAAATCTTTCCGGATTTTTTTAATACTTAAAGGAATAGAAACAAATGAAATGAGATATTCTTTTAAGTCAGAAATGTCATACTTATATAATACAACTCAAAACATCATCTAAACTTGTTGAACTATCCAAGTTCAAAATGGAACTTTTACTCCCCGATTTTCAATTTCATTTTAAACTCTAAAAATAACTGATTGTACGTATTCACATAATGACTGCACATTTGAGAAACCTTTAGACGAATACACGCAAAACTCGGCAATATGGGAACTATCCTGAGAGACATTTCCATACATACATATAAACATCCTCTTTACAAAGCTTCTCAGCTGAATATGCATATGCACTCCAAACCACAGAGAAATAAGTTACATTTCTACAACTACATTTTTAAATTCTTTATTTACTAAGAACGTAAAATACAATTCTTGCAAAGACGTATCTTTTTCTTATTCACTCAGATTTTTAGTTCAGAGTGTTTTGAGGATCTGAAATATTCATCACTTTAAGAGATCGTCCATTATGCATGAGGTGGGGACGGAAGAACGTCCAATTAATGGACTTCCAAAGCTGGAGAAAATGTAGAAAAATGGCTTTCGAAAGAATCTTCATATTTGCAGTTTAACTAACTGCGATGCATTAATGGAGAAGCTCTTTACTATAAAAATTAGGCTCCCTACTATTGTTAAAGAGTGGCCCAAAAATCTTATGAATATTCATAGATGTAGCCTGTCTCGCAAAATATTGAAATGTTTGCTTAAGAAATATTTAGACTTAAGATAACCTCCCATTTAGAATACTAGGCTCTTAAACTCAATGGAATTGCATGAGAACCAATACAATTGATCGTGTTAAAATTTACATTCGCAGTGTAGTTAATGTTTAATCTAATGAATACAAATTCTAATACTTAATACATACTGCTACATTTTCTAATTAAATATGATTTGTTTTATATATTTTAATTAAATATTTATATCAGTTTGAATTATTTACTCTATATCTATTTTCAGGGTTTCTAAATCTAATTAATTTACAATTATTTTCTTTTTAACTTTATTACATAAGATTTTTTGAGTAAGGAAATTTAGTGTGAAAAATGATTTACAAAGCTATTTATTATCTATAAATGTAAAAGAAGAAGTCATTCACCTAAACCTTTGGGTTTAGTTACATTAATGTCCCGTTTTGAAGTAACACGAGGGCTATTTTGGGACGGACCTCGTAATTTTGAACGACGGTCAGATGACGAGGACGACGATTGGGCTGGCGCCCCCTCTCCAGGCCCCCGCGCCGCGCCAGCGGGGGTGGGCGTTTGGGCACTGCATATGATTTGGCGTGCAACGGGCTCCTTGCACGGCGGATCTTCAGTGGAATCGGGTTTCGAACCTGGAACCCTTCGGCACTAAGGCCGAAACCTTGCCACTAGGCCACCGCGGCCCTCCCAAGCTTTTGAGAGTAGAAACGTGAAATTTGGGAGATGCTTGCTTCTTGGATAGCAGGTGCTCACTAAGAAAGGATTTTTGAAAATTTTAATTAGAACATTAATTAATTAAAAACACATTAATTTTAAATGTTTTTCCGCAACAACATTGGAGCAGATTATCCATTTTAACGTCTTCCTAAAGTTCAAAAATTTACCTCCTCAATAGTAGCTATTTTATTTCCATGCAGCATTCTTTTAATTTTAATTTATTTATGAAAACGCTTTCAAGCACAAATTCGAACAATGCTTTTATTATTCTTAAGTGCACGAATAATCTCTTTCTTCTTCTCTATTCTTTTGCGAATACATTTTAATTTTTAAGCATTTGATTTATTTCTACATAATGATTAACTGAAATAAATGTTTTTTTTTTTTTGCAGAACCTGGTTCTCAAACTCCTCTTATCCCAGATAATAAAGTTGGATATTCTAACTCAATGTACTGAGTTAACTAAACAAATAATTGTAATCCATTAATAAAGGCCATCTATAAATTATCGTGATTAATGAATTATAGATCCCTTGAAGAATATAGTTAATTATAATATTTTATATAGAAGAATTTTATTTACATAAAAACTGATAGAAAGGCAAATATTTTTTTTCCTGAGAAATAAGGTACCAATAGTGTATTACTACGCGAACGAAGTCGCGGGCATCAACTGGTACTATCTAAACGTAAGAAAGAAGATTCTATGGCTTAAAGTCTATTTAGAGACGAATGTGCACCCAGTGTGAAAAAGAGTCGTGATTTCAGCCTCTAACAGTATTGGGCCTTCAAGAGTTGATTTGAGCCTTTCAGAAACTGATCCGGACTCCTACAAAGAAGTTGCCGATAGGGGTTCCAAGCATCAACAAATGGAACTTTCAGCTCAACAGATATTAATCAATTAAAAAATTTAAAATATTACTATCGAAAAAATTGATGGATCCAAGCAAGTACAACTTGTGTCTGTTTTTTTTAAAAAAAAGAAGAAATCGAAATTTTAGAATAAGGCGATTTTTTCGTAAGTTGAATCTTAAAATTTTCTTTATCAGAAATAATGAATTAGGTCTTGTATAAACAGGTATTTTGTACTTCCAAACATAGCATTCTTTTAGATTGTCCACCCCACTAAACGGATAATTTTCCTTGGAATGGAGGATAGTCGTTATAAAGAGGTTTCTCTGCACATTCTTGATATTCTTTGTAAATAATTATAAATTGTTTATTTAACATTATTCTTGCTCGTATAAAAATCTCTTATGTACTACTATAACAATTGCTGCAGACATATTTTATTTATAACCAGCCGCATTCGGCGACCAGCTCATCCGCCCGAAATATGATTTCAATTGAATCCAGCACCATTTTTTATTCATGGTTCCTTTACCGACGTAATTTTAAACTTCAGATTATGGTAGATATTTAACCAATGTTCTTTTAGTTCCCTTGCACCTTATCTGTTCATTGTCTACATAAATGTCCCTAATAGAGTCAAATAACTGACCATGGAGTATAATAACTGACCAAAATTAGAGAATAAATTGTACAGCAACTTCAGTGATATCATTGAAAATGTCATTTTTTTTACTTTGAGATGGTGCAAACATAATTTTTATGTTGTAATATGTTCCAAAGTCATTAAGGAAAATGTCCCTAATAGAGTCAAATAACTGAATATGTCATGAAACATCTAATTGCAAATTGTCGGCGCCACCCTCACTTTCTTATTCCTCTAGCAAAATATACATTCGATTTCAACATTAAAAGGGCGCAGTGCATTTTATGTCCAGCGGCATGTTGGTTGGATTAAAACATGCTGAGAAACGAATGAAAACATACCAACCATAATCATTCAGCTTACTGGATATATTTCTCAATATGCACAATATATCAGAGCTTGGTGTGTAGATTCAAAAAAATCTGGTGAAATAAAACATGATAGCAAAATGTATTAGGATTTTATGGCTGGATTAAAACATGCTGAAAAACAAATGAA
>BGPR01007848.1:53010-68103 GCA_013235015.1 Araneus ventricosus | reverse complement strand
AAACACAGTATTGTTAGAATACACGTTTTGCAAAACAAGGTTGTTTTTTTACCAAAACGACCCACGCCTCAGATACTTAAACTTTTCATCATAATTTGATCAAATCGTCTAGTATCATCTCGGGCGCATGACGCGGAATGAACCCGCGTTGTTGCAACAACGAATTCCCTACTCTCTATCTAGGGCACCGAGAACCCGCTTTTTTTAGAAACTAACATAAATAACGTACATCTTTTTACATAAAAATAATCATCTTAAACTCTAAACATTCCCAAGAAATAATCAGGTTTAATACTTTTTCTCTCTTTAAATCTCTTTTCAAACTTAAGAATTAATGCTTCTATAAAAGTAGCTTTTACTCCCTGTAACAAATCGTTATATCAGAACACGTTCGAGCACTTTTTTTTCTTAAATTGTGAAATATAAACACCAAAAAATATGTATGATCTGAATTTAATAAAGATCAATTAGCGTATGATTTTGAGTATAAATTATTATAAATTTACAAAATATTGAATTTCGTTGCTTTATGAGTAAATTCCCTTACAAACATCTATAGGTCAAACTTTTGTAATAATTCAAAATAAAACTAATACTAAAATAAACTGCATACTATGGACTAGTGCTTGTACTAGAATCTTAACATTTTATAAATAAAAATTTAGAGCTAATCGAAACCTTTATAAGATTTTCAAAGAAATTTTTCTATGTCATTTTCAAATAAAAGACCATAATTTAAAAAATATTGTTACAATATATTATTCTAGCATAATCACTGGAGAAACATTTGAAGAAAGTGTTCACAAAATTTCAGAAACAATCGAATGATAAAATCTTGAGTTATCATTGAGATTGAAAATACATAAAATCTAATTTTGAGAAAAATTAAATTTTAGTTTTTCCACTAAGCTCAAATTATGTATCTAAACTTTAAAAAAATTTCTAAAAATAGCTGACATCATAGTAGCTTGGAAAAAAGGAGTTTAACCCTCTGACTCTAGCGGCCCTCAAAATCTTACTACCTTTGTATACGGAGGTTTTGTTGACATATGGATTCGTGAATGGACTGTCCGCCTTCTCCCTTTTTCTCCTCACAGTTGGTGGTCGAAAGCGCATGGAGCGTGACCCAGGGAGTAGATTCTGGGGTCCCTGTTGAATGATACAGTCCTCGATGGAGAAATAATGGGATTTTTTCAATTGTTAACTCGATAGTAGGGGTTTATAATATTTTGTTTTTAATTTAATTTTGCTCAATATATTCAAACAATTTATTTAATTATAAAATAATATGTAGCACCGTAGTCAGGGAATGAAATTTGTCATGGCTATTTATATTCCTTTACTAGCTATTTGATAAACTTTGGATTATAATTCTTCACAATTTTTTTCACAAAAATGGTATCCCTTTAAGAGAGATAAATTAACCTGTTGCATCCTAAACTGGTAACCTTCAGAAATGACTAAGAATAAAAAAGGAATATTTAGAACATCACCTTGAATTCAGTGTGTCCTGTTCAATCCACGCTGAACAAGAGAAAATAAGTCCTTTACAAAGCAAGGCTCCTAATTCTATAGCAAAATCTCTCTGACACATGTTCCAGTAATTTTACCACTCTTTACTTAGATAAATGATTCTGAAATAGACTGTAAAGGCGATGTAGCGTTTTTTTCCTTGGTCATTTTAACGCTAATTATAGTGACATTCGGTGATTGATTTGATGGTACATTTTGTAATGACAATGCAACGGGTTAACAGACTCTTTTCACATAGAGACATATGTTTCTGTAAGAAAACACACGCTTCTTTCTTAGACTAGGGAAGAAATATAAGCAATTTTAAGGAATTTATTTTTGAGGAAAGCAAATGTTTGTATGAAATAAAATAAAATTAACGTCTATATTTCCTTTGTACGAAAAAAAAGATAAACTAGAAAATTGAAAGTATTGTAAGTGATTTATATATAAGAGTATAACTAGATGGAATTTAGTAAATGGATTTAATTAACAAAACTGATACACCATTCATTATATTCTCGATAGTTGATTCAAGAAAGTCTTGTGAGTGAATTCTAACTAGTATTTTTTAATACCTAATTATAAGAAAAATTTTTTTATTAAATAAAAAGAATATAAAATAAAGTAACTTATCAACAATATAAGCAGCAAACTCAGAAAGTAGTAAATCTACTGTGTTAGATTCGGTGGGTTTTTTTTTACATTTTAAATTGTTTGAGGTAAAATATTTTAGTCGAAGCTATTTTTATTTTTCTAAATGTTTATTTGGCCGGTAAAAAATTAAGTGTTTTGATTTTTTCATGAATTTTAATTTTGAGATTGGCTAAAATTTAATGAATTGACTAAACAATTTGCTTCCATTTCCAGTTTTCCAAATCCTAAATCAGTTTGGAAAGCTTTTAGAGTGAATGTGTTTAATTATTGGTCCTCAAATGTCTCGTAGAAAACATCAATCCTTTACCTTTTCTAAAAAATGAAGCTTAATCACTGATATATGATTTTATAATATGACTCCTTATCGCTTAGAAATAATATTTAGTGTCTTCTATTTAACACGTTATTGACCAAACCATTTACAGCATTGTTTTAGAAAAAAACTAAATTTAATAAAACAATTTTTAAATGTGTACACTTTTCTTTAGCTTTATAAAGGTAAAAGCATTCTATTTCTAATTATTCCTTACTGATTGATCTTTTAATTCATTGAGCTAAATATTATATGTAATCTTGAAATAATTTTTTAACAAATTTGCAATTATGAACACTCTTAAGTGAAATTGAAATTTAGTTCTCAGTTAATCTAATTTATAATTAACTTATAAAATATAAACTGATTGTATTGTAATCGAAGAAAAATTACAAAATTTTAAAAATCAAATACATCACTAACTCTAAAATTTAGCACATACTAATTGTGTTTTGTTTTGCTTTGTTTATATTTATAAAATCTGAATCCTTCAATTAAGCCCATGAATCAAAAAAATTAGCATATTCATGAGTAAATCATTTTAATTATATTTTCTGGGTAGATTAACCCGTTTTAAAGGAATCATTGTTAATCTATTAACGTACAAAATGGGATATCTGTCTTCATTATCAAGAAATTCGAAAAAAAATTTACTCTAATAAATGAATTCTAAGAATAAATTTGGTAAAGCTATGTAACTTCTAATATTTTTCATTCAAATAAACACAAATTTAGTAAAAAAAATATAACAGGTATTAAAATTATTTCAGAATCTTATATTTTGAAAGTTCAGCGGTAATTCTTTCTGAAAACATTTGAACTTCCGCACAGGGAAATCAATATCACTGTCAGGCCATGAATAGCAGACGTTTCCCCTCCCCGAGGAAACCCTTGTGGGAACTTCGCTTTACTACCCAAACTATTTTGACCTCTGCCTTGCCCGAAAATCCGCCTGGCTCGTTTAGAACCTAGCCAGCCGGCTGGGGCGGGTGCTCGTATAGAGGTTAAAAGAATTTTTGACAGGTTTTGTCCCTTTAAATGACAACTTTCGGCTAATTAAATGCCCACTTCCGGTTTTCGGCTTTGTTATTAAATTAATATCTCATTCTTCTAATTAACGCTACAAAAGTAAATATGTTTTAGAAAGGTAAATGAATGAACGATCGAAAACATCAAAAATTAAAAAAATGGAATTTTGATCGAAAATCAACTTTCGAACGTCTGGATACCTTATATGTAGAATTACAGTTCGAAATTCAAACATCGTTTTGGTAAAACATAGGTTGTTGGTAAACAAGGCGTATTGGTAAAATAACCTTGTTTCCAAAACGAACCACGCCTCAGATACTTAAACTTTTCATCATAATTTGATCAAACGGGTCTAGTATCATCACGGGCGCATGAGCCGAACTGAGCCTCCGCGTTGCTGCAACAACGAATTCCTTACTCTCTAGCTAGGGCACGAGAACCGCTTGCTTCAGAAAGTAACATCATAAATAAGTACATCTTAATTTTCATAAAAATAACCTCTTAAACTCTAAACATTCCTCAAGAAATGATCATGGCTAAATATATCTTTTCTCTCAATCTCTGTTTATAAACTTAAGAATTAATGCTTCTATAAAAAAGTAGCTTTTACTCCCCGGTAAATAAATCGTAATTGTAGATTTAGAGTTCGAAATTCAAACATCGTTTTGGTAGAACATAGGTTGTTATAAACAAGGTCGTATTGGTAAAATAACCTTGTTTTACCAAAACGAACCACGCCTCAGATACTTAAACTTTCATCATAATTTGATCAAATCGTCTAGTATCATCACGGGCGCATGACGCCGAACTGAGCCCGCGTTGCTGCAACAACGAATTCCTTACTCTAGCTAGACCGAGAACCCGCTTTGCTTCAGAAAGTAACATAAATAACGTACATCTTAATTTACATAAAAATAACTCTTAAACTCTAAACATTCCTCAAGAAATGATCATGGCTAAATATCTCTTTCTCTCTCAATCTCTGTTTTAAAACTTAAGAATTAATGCTTCTATAAAAAAGTAGCTTTACTCCCGGTAAATAAATCGTTAATTGTAGATTTAGAGTTCGAAATTCAAACATCGTTTTGGTAGAACTAGGTTGTTGTGAAAAATGCGTCATTGGTAAAACAACCTTGTTTTACCAAAACGACCCACGCCTCAGATACTTAAACTTTTCATCATAATTTGATCAAATCGGGTCGTATCATCTCGGCGCATGACGCCAAATGAACCGCGTTGTTGCAACAACGAATTCCTTACTCTCTAGCTAGGGCACCGAGAACCCGCTTTGTTTTAGAAACTAACATAAATAACGTACATCTTAATTTACATAAAAATAATCATCTTAAACTCTAAACATTCCCAAGAAATAATCATGGTTTAAATCTTTTTCTCTCTTTAAATCTCTTTTCAACTTAAGAATTAATGCTTTATAAAAAAAGTAGCTTTATTCACGGCAAATAAAAGTTAATTGGTAGCTCTAGAGTTCGAAATTCAAACATCGTTTTGGTAAAACATAGGCAAAAACGAACTACGGCTCAGATACTTAAAGTTTTTATCAGAGTTTGATCAAAGGTTGGTCAGTATCATTATTGGCGCGTGACGCCGAACCGAACCCGCGTCGTTGCAACAACGAATTCCTTACTCTATATCTAAGCCAACGAGACACACCTTTCGTTTCAGAAATAAACATGAAAAAAAAACATCTTAAACTATAAACATTCCCAATATATGAACATGGTTATTTATTTCTTTTTTTCTCTCTATTTATCTTTAAAAGTTAAAATTATAAACTTCTATAAAAAAAAGCAGCATTTTTCCCGAAAAATAATCCGTTTATTGGAGCTCCAGGGTTTTTATTAAAAGAAGGTTTTGGAAAAATATAGGCGTTGATAAGAACTATGCTTTAGATATCTGAACTTCTCATCAGAGTCTGTTAAATATCCTCAATTACATCGCGGGGTTTGGAGAAGAGCCGAACCCGCATCGTTGCAACAACGAAACGTGCCTCTAGCTACCCACCGAGAACCCCGCTATGTTTTAGAAACTAACATAAATAACGTCATCTTAATTTACATAAAAATAATCTTCTTAAACTCTAAACATTCCCCAAGAAATAATCATGGTTTAATATTTTTCTCTCTTTAAATCTCTTTTCAAACTTAAGAATAAATGCTTCTATAGAAAAGTAGCTTTATTCACGGTAAATAAAACTTTAATTGCAGCTCTAGAGTTCGAAATTCAAACTTCGTTCCGGAAAACATGATCACACGTACGAACTACGCCCCGTAATACTTAAAGTTTTCACGAGTTTGATCAAATCCTGTCACATATCATCACGGGCGCAGGACGCCGAGCCGAACCCGCGTCGTTGCAGCAACGAATTCCTTACTCTAGCTAAGCCACTGAGTCCCCCCGCCTTGTTTTAGAAAGTAACAATAAATAAAGTACTTTAATTTACATAAAATTATCCTCTTAAACTCTTAACATTCCTCAAGAAATGATCATGGCTTAATATATTTTTTCTCTCTCAATCTCTTTTAAAACTTAAGAATTAATGCTTCTATAAAAAAGTAGCTTTTACTCCCTGTAAATAACAGTTAAGGTATCCGAACACGTTCGAGCACATTTTTTCTTAAATTGTGAAATATAAACACCAAAATATGTTTGTTAGATCTGAATTTAATAAAGATCAATATTAGCGTATGATTTTTGAGTATAAATTATTATAAATTTACAAAATTATTGAATTTCTGCTGCTTTTTAGAAATTTCCCAAAACTTCAAACATGCTATAGGTCAAACTTTTGTAATAATTCAAATAAAACTAATACTAAAATAAACTGCATACTATGGACTAGTGCTTGTACTAGAATCTTAACATTCTTTTATAAATAAAAATTTTAGAGCTAATCGAACAATCTTATAAGATTTTCAGAAATTTTCTATGTCATTTTTCAAATAAAAGACCATAATTTAAAAAAATATTGTTACAATATACATTATTCTAGTACAATCACTGGAGAAACATTTGAAGAAAGTGTTCAAAAATTTCAGAACAATCGAATGATAATCTTGAGTTATCATGTTTGAAGATTGAAAAATATGCATAAAATCTAATTTTGAGAAAAATTAAATTTTAGTTTTTCCATAGCTCAAATTATGTATCTAAACTTTAAAAAAATTCTAAAAATATACTGACATCATAGTAGCTTGCAAAAAAAGGAGTTTAAAAGAATTTTTGACAGGTTCGTCCCTTTAAATGACAACTTTCGGCTAATTAAATGCCCACTTCGGTTTTCGGTTTGTTATAAAACAATTAATATCTCATCTTCTAATTAACGTACCGACAAAAGTAAATATGTTTTAGAAAGGTAAATGAATGAACGATCGAAAACATCAAAAATTAAAAAATGGAATTTTGATCGAAAATCAACTTTCGAACGTGTTCGGATACCTTAATTGTAGAATTACAGTTCGAAATTCAAACATCGTTTTGGTAAAACATAGGTTGTTGGTAAAACAAGGTCGTATTGGTAAAATAACCTTGTTTTACCAAAACGAACCACGCCTCAGATACTTAAACTTTCATCATAATTTGATCAAATCGGGTCTAGTATCATCACGGGCGCATGACGCCGAACGAGCCCGCGTTGCTGCAACAACGAATTCCTTACCTCTAGCTAGGGCACCGAGAACCCGCTTTGCTTCAGAAAGTAACATAAATAACGTACATCTTAATTTACATAAAATAATCCTCTTAAACTCTAAACATTCCTCAAGAAATGATCATGGCTAAATATCTCTTTTCTCTCTCAATCTCTGTTTTAAAACTTAAGAATTAATGCTTCTATAAAAAAGTAGCTTTTACTCCGGTAAATAAATCGTTAATTGTAGATTTAGAGTTCGAAATTCAAACATCGTTTGGTAGACATAGGTTGTTGGTAAACATAATGTATTGGTAAAATAACCTTGTTTTACCAAAACGAACCACGCCTCAGATACTTAAACTTTTCATCATAATTTGATCAAATCGGGTCTAGTATCATCACGGGCGCATGACGCCGAACTGAGCCGCGTTGCTGCAACAACGAATTCTTACTCTCTAGCTAGTACCGAGAACCCCCGCTTGCTTCAGAAAGTAAAATAAATAACGTACATCTTAATTTACATAAAAAATAATCCTCTTAAACTCTAAAACTCCTCAAGAAATGATCATGGCTAAATATCTCTTTTCTCTCTCAATCTCTGTTTTAAAACTAAGAATTAATGCTTCTATAAAAAAGTAGCTTTTACTCCCGGTAAATAAATCGTTAATTGTAGATTTAGACGAAATTCAAACATCGTTTGGTAGAACATAGGTTGTTAAACAAGTCGTTTGGTAAAACAACCTTGTTTTACCAAAACGACCCACGCCTAGATACTTAAACTTTTCATCATAATTTGATCAAATCGGGTCTAGTATCATCTCGGGCGCATGACGCCGAACTGAACCCGCGTTGTTGCAACAACGAATTCCTTACTCTCTAGCTAGGCACCGAGAACCCGCTTTGTTTTAGAAACTAACATAAATAACGTACATTAATTTACATAAAATAATCATCTGAACTCTAAACATTCCCAAGAAATAACATGGTTTAATATCTTTTTCTCTTTAAATCTCTTTTCAAACTTAAGAATTAATGCTTTATAAAAAATAGCTTTATTCACGGCAAATAAACGTTAATTGCAGCTCTAGAGTTCGAAATTCAAACATCGTTTTGGTAAAACATAGGCAAAATACGAACTACGCTCAGATACTTAAAGTTTCATCAGAGTTTGATCAAAGGTTGGTCAGTATCATTATTGGCGCGTGACGCCGAACTGAACCCGCGTCGTTGCAACAACGAATTCCTACTCTTACTCAAGCCAACGAGACACCCTTTCGTTTCAGAAATAAACATGAAAAAAAACATCTTAAACTATAAACATTCCCCAATATATGAACATTTGCTTATTTATTTCTTTTTTCTCTATTTATCTTTTAAAAGTTAAAATTATAAACTTCTATAAAAAAAGCAGCATTTATTCTCGAAAATAATCCGTTTATTGCAGCTCCAGGTTTTTATTAAAAGAAGGTTTTGGAAAAATATAGGCGTTGATAAGAACTATGCTTTAGATATCTGAACTCTCATCAGAGTCTGTTAAATATCCTCACATTACCATCGCGGGCGTTTGGAGAAGAGCCGAACCGCATCGTTGCAACAACGAAACTGTGCTCTAGCTCACCCACCGAGAACCCCGCTATGTTTTAGAAACTAACATAAATAACGTACATCTTAATTTACATAAAATAATCTTCTTAAACTCTAAACATTCCCCAAGAAATAATCATGGTTTAAATCTTTTCTCTCTTTAAATCTCTTTCAAACTTAAGAATAAATGCTTCATAGAAAAGTAGCTTTATTCACGGTAAATAAAACTTAATTGCAGCCTAGAGTTCGAAATTCAAACTTGTTCCGGAAAAAACATAGTCACACGATGAACTAGCCTCAGATACTTAAAGTTTCATCAGAGTTTGATCAAACTTGTCACATATCATCACGGGCGCGGGACGCCGAGTGAACCTGCGTCGTTGCAGCAACGAATTCCTTACTCTGCTCAAGCCACTGAGTCCCCTGCCTTGTTTTAGAAAGTAAAATAAATAAAGTACTTTAATTTACATAAAATTATCCTCTAAACTCTTAACATTCCTCAAGAAATGATCATGGCTTAATATCTTTTTTTCTCTCATCTCTCTTTAAAACTTAAGAATTAATGCTTCTATAAAAAGTAGCTTTACTCCCTGTAAATAAATCGTTAAGGTATCCGAACACGTTCGGACATTTTTTCTTAAATTGTGAAATATAAACACCAAAATATGTTTGTTAGATTGAATTTAATAAAGATCAATATTAGCGTATGATTTTGAGTATAAATATTATAAATTTACAAAATTATTGAATTTCTGCGCTTTTAGAGGAAATTTCCAAAACTTCAAACATGCTATAGGTCAAACTTTTGTAATAATTCAAATAAACTAATACTAAAATAAACTGCATACATGGACTAGTGCTTACAGAATCTTAACATTCTTTTATAAATAAAAATTTTAGAGCTAATCGAAAAATCTTTATAAGATTTTCAGCAAATTTTCTATGTCATTTTTCAAATAAAAGACCATAATTTAAAAAAATAGCAATATACATTATTCTAGTCAATCACTGGAGAAACATTTGAAGAAAGTGTTCACAAAATTTCAGAACAATCGAATGATAATATCTTGAGTTATCCTGTTTGAAGATTGAAAATATGCAAAATCTAATTTTGAGAAAAATTAAATTTAGTTTTTCCACTAGCCAAATTATGTATCTAAAAAAATTTCTAAAATATACTGACATCATAGTAGCTTGCAAAAAAAGGAGTTAAGAATTTTGACAGGTTTCTGTCCCTTTAAATACAACTTTCGGCTAATTAAATGCCCACTCTGGTTTTCGGTTTGTTATAAACAATTAATATCTCATCTTCTAATTAACGTACCGACAAAGTAAATATGTTTTAGAAAGGTAAATGAATGAACGATCGAAAACATCAAAAATTAAAAAAATGGAATTTGATCGAAAATCAACTTTCGAACGTGTTCGATACCTTAATTGTAGAATTACAGTTCGAAATTCAAACATCGTTTTGAAAACATAGGTTGTTGGTAAAACAAGGTCGTGAAGTAAAATAACCTTGTTTTACAAAACGAACCACGCCTCAGATATTAAACTTTTCATCATAATTTGATCAAATGTCTAGTATCATCACGGCGCATGACGCCGAACTGCATTCGCGTTGCTGCAACAACGAATTCCTTACTCTCTAGCTAGGCACCGAGAACCCCGCTTTGTTTTGAAAGTAAATAAATAACGTACATCTTAATTTAATAAAAATAATCCCTTAAACTCTAAACATTCCTCAAGAAATGATCATGGCTAAATATCTCTTTTCTCTCAATCTCTGTTTAAAACTTAAGAATTAATGTTCTATAAAAAGTAGCTTTTACCCCGGTAAATAAATCGTTAATTGTAGATTTAGAGTTCGAAATTCAAACATCGTTTTGGTAGAACATAGGTTGTTGGTAAACAAGGTCGATTGGTAAATAACCTTGTTTTACAAAACGAACCACGCCTCAGATACTTAAACTTTTCATCATAATTTGATCAAGTCGGGTCTAGTATCATCATGGGCGTGACGCCGAACTGAACCTGCGTTAGTTCAAAACGAATTCCTTTACTGTCTAACAAAGCCACCGAGGACAGACCCTTTGTTAGGAAATAAACATAAAAAAAAACAAACATCTTAAACTCTAAACATTCCCCATATATGATCCTGGCTTAATTTTTCCTTTTTTCTCTATCTATATTTTAGAACTTCTAAAAATGTTATCTATAAAAAGCATTTCATTCTGAAAAATAATATAAGTTTATTGGCAGCTCCTGTGTTTGAAATTCAAAGAACGTTTTGAAAAATATTGCGTTGATGAACTCATGTGCCAACTGAACTTGGTTACCGCATATAGTCTGTTATGGGTCCTCACATTATCATCGTCGGCGTTTGAGACGAACTTGAACCCCTGGTCGTTGCAACAATGAAACTGTGATCTCTAGCTAACCCACCTGAGAACCCTCTGTTTGTTTTGAACTAAATATAAAACGTACATCGTAATTTGGCATAAAAAAATAATCATCTTCTAAACCTAAACATCTCAAAATAATCATGGTTTAAATCTTTTCTCTCTTAAATCTCTTTTTTTCAAACTTAAGAAAAATGTCTTCTTTAAAAAGTAGCTTTTATTCATTGCAATAAAACTTTAATTGCACTCTAGAGTCTGCACTTCAAACTTGTCCTGAGAAACATAGTCACATCGTACGCAACTGCCTCGAGATACTTAAAGTTTCATTATCAGATTTGATCTAACCAGTCAACATCTCACGGTAGCGGGGGCCGAGCTCGAACTCCGCGCGTCGTTGGCAATGAATTCCTGGTGCTCTAAGCTTGCCTTTCACTGAGTCCCCGCCTTGTTTTAGGAAAAGTACATAAATAAAGTACTTTAATTTACATAAAAAATTATCCTCTTAAACTGCTAAACATTCCTCAAGAAATGATCATGGCTTAACATCTTTTTTTTCTCTGTCAATCTCTTTTAAAACTTAAGAATTAATGCTTCTATAAAAAAGTAGCTTTTACTCCCTGTAAATAAATCGTTAAGGTATCCGAACACGTTCGGAGCACTTTTTTCTTAAATTGTGAAATATAAACACCAAAATATGTTTGTTAGATTCGAATTTAATAAAGATCAATATTAGCGTATGATTTTTGAGTATAAATTATTATAAATTTACAAAATTATTGAATTTCTGCTGCTTTTTAGAGGAAATTTCCCAAAACTTCAAACATGCTATAGGTCAAACTTTTGTAATAATTCAAATAAAACTAATACTAAAATAAACTGCATACTATGGACTAGTGCTTGTACTAGAATCTTAACATTCTTTTTATAAATAAAAATTTTAGAGCTAATCGAACAATCTTTATAAGATTTTCAGCAAATTTTCTATGTCATTTTTCAAATAAAAGACCATAATTTAAAAAATATTGTTACAATATACATTATTCTAGTACAATCACTGGAGAAACATTTGAAGAAAGTGTTCACAAAATTTCAGAACAATCGAATGATAATATCTTGAGTTATCATGTTTGAAGATTGAAAAATATGCATAAAATCTAATTTTGAGAAAAATTAAATTTTAGTTTTTCCACTAGCTCAAATTATGTATCTAAACTTTAAAAAAATTTCTAAAAATATACTGACATCATAGTAGCTTGCAAAAAAGGAGTTTAAAAGAATTTTTGACAGGTTTCGTCCCTTTAAATGACAACTTTCGGCTAATTAAATGCCCACTTCCGGTTTTCGGTTTGTTATAAAACAATTAATATCTCATCTTCTAATTAACGTACCGACAAAAGTAAATATGTTTTAGAAAGGTAAATGAATGAACTATCGAAAACATCAAAAATTAAAAAAATGGAATTTTGATCGAAAATCAACTTTCGAACGTGTTCGGATACCTAAATTGTAGAATTACAGTTCGAAATTAAAACATCGTTTTGGTAAAATATAGGTTGTTGGTAAAACAAGGGTGTTTTACCAAAACGAACCACGCCTCAGATACTGAAACTTTTCATCATAATTTGATCAAATCGGGTCTAGTATTATTACGGGCGCATGACGCCGAACCGAACCCGCGTTGCTGCAACAACGAATTTCTTACTCTATAACAAAGCCACCGAGACTGACCCGTTGCGTTAGAAATAAACATAAAAAAACATATATCTTAAACTCTAAACATTCCCCTATATATGATCATGGCTTAATTTGTTCCTTTTTCTCTCTCTATCTATCTTTTAGAAGTTAAAAATTAAACCATCTATAAAAAAAGCAGCATTTATTCCCGAAAAATAATACGTTTATTGGAAGCTCCAGTGTTTGAAATTCAAAGACCGTTTTGGAAAAATATTGGCGTTAATAAAAACTATGCCAATCTGAACTTTTCATCAGAGTCTGTTAAGGGTCCTCACATTATTATCGCGGCCGCTTCGAGACGAACGGAACCCGCGTCGTTGAAACAACGAAATCCATACTCTCTAGCTAAGCCACTAAGTCACCCGCCTTGTTTTAGAAAGTAACATAAATAACATACATATTAATTTACATAAAAATGATCCTCTTAAACTCTAAACATTTCCCCAGGAATGATCATGTCTTAATATCTTTTTTTCTCTCTCTATGTCTCTTTTAATAATTAAGAATTATAGATTCCATACTCTCTGTAGCTCAATATGGAACAAAATTATTTAACTAATTAATAATTAATAACTTAGTAATCAATTAGTAAGTAGCCACTTTGTAATCAATAAGTAATGAGCGACTTAACTATTATATAAGAACAGACAAGAAATGATAAAGATGACTATTTCAAAAAGGAAAATTCCGTCAATAACATTACAGAAACATGCGTATCTGCTTTATCACTTGCTGAATGTAGAGTAAAAATATCTACGTTGCTGCTTGGGGAAGAAAGATGTTTAAATGAACTTTGTTAAGAAGGTAAAAAATTAGATTTCCTTTAGCATCTAATGTCAGATATCAAAAGTATTTCATTTATCAAGAACCATTCACAGTAAAGGAAGCATTTCTGTATCCCGATGAAGATTTCAATGGAAAAAGTTATCCTCAGTTTTTTTTTACTCTACTTAGAAGCAGTCGTCAAAACAGAATACGTCATTGTTTAAAATTCAAAAATGCATGACTTCGATTGTGTAAGTTTGACATTTTCTTACTTTCATATACATAAAGAACGAGATTTTCTCTGAACTCCTTCGCTTTCGAAAAGGATTCTTGAAGAAAATCGAATTTATTTTAGAGTGAATATTGCTGGAATGTTTAAAGTTTCTCAATGAATATTCAAAAGTTATTTTTGAGGAAACTGAAATATTCAGATGAGTCCTTGATGTATAAAATATTCATTTAGTTTGTGAAAAAGTCACATCTGTCTTGAGGCTTGAAAGATCTACTTATGAGTAGATTTGAAGTTTGGATTAAGCACCGAATAATTATTGAAGAATTAATAGTAACGAATTTAGTCTTTTCAATTCTGATTTGTTTGGGATTGATTTCTTTAGATCTCTTTTTAAAGAGTACATAATCTACACTGGATCCAATCATCATCATATGTTTCTTCGCAGCCTAGTCATATTGCTCCCTCATTATTTGGATTTCTATGGACTGGAATAGTTTCAAACGACAACAGCTCTTCTCATTTATAATAATAATGATAATAATAATAATAATAATAATAATAATAATAATAATAATAATAAAAGATGTAGAGTTTTGTCGGAATGGCTGCTTCAAATTACAGAACGGATAAGAGTACGCATATCTGGTCTGTGCATATTCTAGCCGCCGATGTATTGCTTCTCTAAATCGTCCATATATGGCCGTAGAATTCACTAAATTTAATTTTCATTTGGCACGTTGTTCGGACGGGAAGAAACCTCATAATGATATTTACTTTGGAAGAGAGCATTAGACCTTTATTTACAAAAAAATTAAGATTTCTTCACAGAAAAATTACATGCTAATATAACAAAATCGTATATTTCCAGATAAATCTAAGACAGCAAGGATGAAAAAAATTATGGCGGTCTCTTGAGATAGCTGAAAAAACACATGTTGATATGATCACACTTGCTTCTGCTTGCACTGTTGTCAACAGGGGAAAAAATCCCTGCATACTCTTAACCGACTGCGTACTCTTACCCTAATTTCCCTTACTCCTTGATAAGCATTTTTATTTTCGCGTACTCCCTTGATAAGTCTCTTTATTTTCGCATACTCCTTCATCAGTATTTTTATTTTCGCGTATTCCTTCATCAGCCTTTTATCTTCGCTTACACCTTGATCAACCTTTTTATTTTCGTGTACTCCTTGATAAGCATTTTTATTTTCGCGTA
>BGPR01007848.1:30590-53000 GCA_013235015.1 Araneus ventricosus | reverse complement strand
CCTTGATCAATCTTTTTATTTTCGTGTACTCCTTGATAAGCATTTTTTTTCGCGTAGCCCCTACTCTCATATCCCCCCTAACCATTCGTCTATACACGTTAGTTTTTATCAATAATGTTAAGGGCTTAGGTGAACTTGTGAGTCAAATGACTCGAATTAATAAAATTTTCAGGACTAATTCTTGATTTTACATTTTATGCCATTTTTGCAATAGTATTGTTAATTCAGCTCTAAAACAAATGAAATCTGTATTGTAATAATTTCACAATTACTTATAAAAGAATAGCTAAAAATTACACTTCCTTTTCTTTACTTTTTTACTTATTTTTGGACACTAGTCTTTAGCACTTTTACAACTTTCATGTTTACTTTTCACACGAATTTGGGGAACCAAAATTCTCTAATATTTATAATTCCTTCCATTTCATTGTATACGCCATTACCGATTTTAACTTCGCGTACCTCCAATTGCCTTCAGCGTACCACAGGTTGCAAACCTCTGTCATAGATGAACACAGATATTCAAATGTATTTTAAAAGAATTGAAGTTCCGTATACAAAATTTTTTTCCCTCATTCTCGACCATTATTTGAATTTGTTAAAAATACACTAATCACAAATTAATTTTCTACAAGATGCGTATCAAATGAGAATTCTCTTTCGGCTTGACATAATTCAAAAAAAAAGTTGCTGTAATTTAACTTAAATTTTTTGGTCTTAATATAACTAAGACAGGTTTTACTTTCCTTCAAATTTCCAACAAGGAAATGACTTTTCTCTTAGATCATAATGATTGTTTTGCAGAGAATCAAAATTATTATCTTCACATAATTTTTAGCAAATAGTGCAATCTTGATGGTCTAGTGCGGAGATTCCCAACCTGTGGTACGTCTACCCCTGGGATACACGAAGGACCAATTCGGGTACGTGAACTCAAATTGTGTATTTCGGACAGGAGAAAACACAATGGATAAAAATAGTTACAGAATATTGCTTCTCCATTGTTCGTGCGAAAAATAAAATTGAAAGTTGTGCAAATCCTAAAGCCTGCTCTCAAACTAAGAAAAAAGAAAGCAAAAGGAAACCTGGCAAATGATTGATATGTGGTCTTGACCAGTTCCGATTATACGTGAATCATCAATGGCACAGCAAAAGCTTTAGCTTCACTTCGCTCCAATGTTGCATACTTTTCATTTTTGTTCTTCTAGTTCAGTCTTATCGAGAACAATCAAGGATAATCTCAAAGCTTTTTGTTTTGAAGTATTTATTTAAAGCGCGATTAAACGCAGGCGTCATTAATGGTTTCATGAAATGCATGAATAATAACGAATAATAAATTATTACAATATTGGTTTGATTTGTTTTGGATTTGAACTAATACTATTGCAAAAATGGAACAAAATGTAAAATCAAAAAATAAACCGTGGAAAAGTTATTAACCCGGCAATTTTTCCAATATCAATTTCTTTCTAGTATATTGTTGATAGGATGTTATTTATGCACGAAAAGCCTTTTTTTGTTCTAAAATTTCACTAATATTGTCAAAAATGCGTGGTACCATATGGTACCACTAGGCTTTTAAGGGAACAAAATTGTAAGTAATGCAATTTTTTATTGATACTGACACAAGTTGTTTAAATATATATTTATCAGTTTGTGATTTGAAATTAATACAAAATATAAATGTATAGCATATGAGAACTCATTTTAGTAAATATATAATATTATAAAAAATATCCTAAATGAAGAAGAGAAAATTTTTATTATCCAGAAAGCATAAGAAACAAATGGTAATACAAATAATATCATTAATAATACTGGCATTTTTTATGAAATATAATCCATAACTTTATTACACGGTCTATTTGCAATGTTATTTTGTGTGAAAGTCTATAAAACAGTCAATACAAAGCCCTACGTCACATTTTACACATGTAGTTCGAACTCGACTATGAATTTCTATTTATAGTTTGTCCAACAGAGGACGCAATTTGTACAATGTGTAATTAGGATTTATTTTAGAGTTGTCTGCACAGTGCATATATTTAATGAATTGGACAAACCGGTCTCGATGCATCGCATTGTAAACTAAATCATTCCTCAGATCTGAACCATTTTCCCAAAACCGCTTCTTTCCAGTAACAGTTTTGTAGCCACTATGAATAAGAAATCCAATAAAAGCTTTCATTTCCCCAAACTCTATCTGAGGATCGATATTGTTTGTTAAGAGATCATAGTGTGAACATTCTGTTACAAAGATACAATATCGTCTCTAAAAAAGAGCTCACAAATTTCAAGAGCTGATTTGTCTCCAATGAAATATAATCTGAGGCAGTAAATATGGGGTTTTTTAATTTTATTTCATCTTGAATCCAACTTCTTTTTAATTTCTTTGTACAAGTCTTTCTAATTCTTTTTCCTATTTTTTGTTTCGTAGCAGAGTTTGCGAGACCCTCATCTTCTGAATCTAAATCTGAATAATCTTTTTAATCGAGTTTTTTTTCCGTGAAATTTCTACATTTACTCCTAACTGACGACCAGATAAATTATCTGTAAGTCCTAATTCATCTTCTGCCGAATCTTCATCTGATACTACTGCAACATCAGGAGGTTCAAATATATATATATATATATATTCTAAGTCCGAATCAGAGTTTAATTCATCAAATCGCAGAAGAGCTTCTAGTGTTAATTTTCTGAAAAATAAAACTGTATTTCAAAATAATAAAATATAAACATGATTTAAATCTATACATAAAAACTGCCATAAGAAAAAATATTTTAAAAATATAATCAAAGACACATATTAACACCATAATTGAATTTTAACCTCCAATTCCCTCCCAATTTTAGACTTTTGGCTTTGTTATTTTTATGAAATAAGCAATAGAAATACTTTTTTTATGCAAAACTATTCTATTATATATAATAAAAAAATTAAATATACACTTTTAAACAATTTTTGTATTTTCTAGTGCAAAACATCATTAAAAATCTAAGTAGTGACGAAAAGATAGTGTAAAAGCCTAGTGGTACCAAACAGTACCAGTAACATTCCAAGCTAAAAAAAAATGTACATAATATTATTATATTTTTTTGAAACATTGTGAACGTAATATCGAGTCATAAACGATAAATATTGTATCAAACTTTCATTTCTATATATATCAGAAAAGAGAGAAGGGTTATACTTACTTTTTTCGATGCGCAATTTTGTCATACCGAAAAATGTTCTTGTTTCTCCAGCTCAAAGTAAGACACTGACGTGTTTTTCACTTGTATTATTATCTAGAAATGATTATTCACTCTCTTATGGGGCGCCATCTACTAACAAACAAGAAAAATATTTGCATTAAAAACGAAGAAAATTGTAATATTGTAAACCATTATTTCTGGCATCATATAGTACCGCTAGTCTTTCCCGTGTTAATTCGAGTAATTTGACTCTTAAGCTAATTTATGCCATTAATATTATTCATAGAAACGTCTTTGCATAGACTCTTCAGCTAACTTAGGCCATTAATATTATTCATAAACACGGTCTTTGCATAGACTCCTAAGCTAACTTATGCAATTATTACTATTCATAAAAACGTGTTTGCATAGACGGATGGTTGGAGGGGTGAATCTGAAAGTAGGGGGTACTCAAAAATAAAAAGACTAATCAAGGGGTACGCATTAAAAAAATCATGACGGGAGGCTGTTTTTTTTTCAAACAGCCGCTGATGTTAAAGGCGTAGGACTATTTTACTCGCGTGACACTTTTCCGAATTTCAAATTTTTTTTTGTAATTTCTGTTGTTAATCTTTATCTCTAAAATAAGACATTAGTATGTTTTTAACATATGTAGTTTCCGAGATATAGTGGATCGCGTCACCAACTCATGCGTATGTTTGCCCAACTTTGCGACTGAGTAGTCGCTGAACTACTATTCCGATTTTAAATTTTTTTGGTAACTTCTGTTGTTACACTTTATCTCTGAAATCAGGCATTAGTTATGTTTTTAACATATGTAGTCACCGAGATATTGAGGATCTCCCATACAACGTTTTTTTGTGGCGCTCTGGCGTGTGAATCAAATTCCTTCCTGAGCCCCCAATGGGAGGAACGTAGTCCTACGTTAAAAGGTTGGGTACCCCTGGTCTAGTGGAAGTGTATGGAATTCGCTGATGTTTTGACGCGGGTTTGGTTCTGTGCTACGTGCCTGTAATGAAACTTTGAATGGTTTGACTAATCCCTGATGAAAGGTTTAGATATCTCAGTCATATGTTGTATTTACGTTCATATTTTCCTAAAACGTTATTTGAATTTTGAACTTTAGAGCTTTTAATAAGATAAATCTTCAGGTTTTTTGAAGAAGCTTTAATTTTTTTAATTTTCAAGAGCAGAATGTACCATAAAGATTAAACCATAACCATTCCATTCACATACATTTGCTTTTATATGACCTTCCGACAGCCAATATACTTTAATTCAATAAACTCGTTAAGCGGAAATCAATTCTAATATTCTTAATATACATATTATTCTGAACTTGGAAAAATTTTATATAAAGGCATCTTCTACGATTTCTGTCTAAAAGTTAGATTTTTTTGCAAGGTTTCTTTATTAGGGAAGTTTAGTATCCGGCGAGTTTTTCTTTTGAGTAACTTTATAACTTTATCTCTGAAAGAATGTAGTCATGAACATCAAGAATAAACGAACAAAAAAAAAATCAAGCACAATAACTGAAGATTAAAGCATTCTTGAATACGCTCGGACACGTATATTTTTTAAGAATCGAAATAATTTAAGAAGATATTCAGCTTCAAGGAAAAAGAATTAGGAACTGAATGTGTTATATTAGAAAGAAGAAAACTTTCAGAAAATAGTAGAATAGTAGGGAATAGAGAAACTAATTGGAATTTCTCCATAATAAAGAGTGTCAATTTAAAATCAGACGGGAGTAATTCGACGTTACTTCTTATGTTAACGGAAAAATGTATAAATTACAGAATTATGAGGATTGAATAAAAGTTTTAATGACTCTGAAAATGACACGCTAGATATAAATGTCAGCATTCTTTTACAAAAAAGCACAGGATATATAACTTCTCTGAAATAATTTAATCAATGAATTGCTACAGACTCAGTACAAGATTACTAATATAAGAATGTTTCGTGTTAGAATAAATTTTATACTGGGTTTTAATTTTTGTGGTTGACAATATAGGACAAAGTTATTTCGTTCTCGGAAGATTTTATATGACAAGATTTTTTAAACACTCCGACTCCTAAGCCGGCCGTAACCGACCATGCAGCTTCTACACCAGCGGGGCGTATATTGGCTGCTTGCTGTTTCGAAAGGGGGGGAAAGGCAGTTGAGCGAGTGGTCATTAAAGGGTCCATTAGGAGAGAGATGAGAGATGAAAGGCCTGTCATTTATATATCCCACCACCGGTAGTGAGGAGAAAAGGGGGAAGGGGCGGACGAATCCATTCCACAGATAAATTAGTAACCAAACCTCCGTATATAACTGTAGTCATATTTTGAGAATTCTTAGGAGTCAAAGCGTTAAGTAAGTGCGTCTATCATAGAGTTTCAAATTTTGCAAAGGAGTGAGGATGAATGTTCTAGCAGGCTTCCGGCACTATTTGCGCAGTTCCGTCACCACTTGCATTCATGACGACGGTCTCTACACTTCGTAGTGGGAGGTAAGGATGGCCAACAAAATGGGGCGTCCCTCCAACTGTGAAATAGGATGAGTCATCTGATTCTTAACATGGAGAAATCCGCGGATATCCATCGCTAGATATGCGAAGTGTACGATAATAATGCAATGAGTGATATTAAAGTGACAATTTGAACGAGATTGTTAAAGGAAGATATTAAAAACATCCACGTCAAATAGCGTCCTGATTGGCCAATTGTAAGATTTGGGGCAGGTATTAAGACGCCCAAATTTACGCAAACGGGAGATTCACAATTTCGAAGATCTTTTAAAAATTCCCCAAAGTTTCAATATTAGTTCTAAGAAATTAAAATAATTTGCTGCCGATTGGTTCTTGAATATCTCAGTGAAGAAAACAAAATAAAAATATTAACAAGTGCTTTAAAATTTGGGTCCCTTTACAACGAGAAATGTGATGATTTCTGAAATCGTATCGCCATTGAACGTGATACATGGGCTGAAACTTTCCGGCCATGGAAAGAGATTGATGCTTGACAATTGTTTAGACACTGATGAAGAAAGGAAAATGACTGTAAAAAATTGGCTAATTGCACAGGTGCCAGAAACTACGAGAAGTGTTCGTGAAGATAAATTCTTCAACAGACTATGAAATTATTTATAAAAATGGAGAATTGTTTGTGGAATCGAAATATTTAAAAAAAATATATCTGCATGTTTTATTTTTATCTTTAAACGGTCCTTACCTACAAAACATACCTTAAAAAATCTAAACAGTCCCCAGGAATGATCAAGGCTTAATCTTTTTTTGCATTCTTTCAATCGCTTTTTTTGAAAATTGATAATGAAAGATTCTCTAAAAGAGTAGCATTTATTCCCGAAAAAAAATCTGTTAATTCAGAGCTCAAGAGTTCGAAATTCAAAAAACGTTTTGGATAAACATGCGAAAATATGAACCAAGCCTTAGATACCTAAAGATTTCATCAGAGTTTGATCAAATTCTTCATAGCATTATCACCTGCGCTTGACACCGAAACGAACCCGAAACGTTCAAACAACGAATTTCTTATTCTCTAGCTAAACTTAGTAAAGAAGTTAAACCAAGACCCACGCTTTGTTTTAGAAATAAACATAAATAACGTACATCTTAATTTACATAAAAATAAAACTATTTAAGTCTAAATATTCCCCAAGAAATGTTCAAAGCTTAATATCTTTTTACATCTCTCTATCTCTCATATAAAAGTTAAAAATTAAACCTTCTATAAAAAAGCAGCATTATTAACGAAAAATAATTCATTTATTGGCAGATAATCCATTTATTTAAGAGATTGAAATTCAAATAACGTTTTGGTAAAACAGACGAAAATACGAAGTATGCCCCAGATACCTAAATTTTTCATCAGAGTTTGATCAAATTCTGCAAAGTATCATCACGGGAGTTGACGAAGAACCAAACACGCAATTTTCCAACAAAGCATTCCTTACTCTCTATCAAAGCCACCGAGTCCTAAGCTTTGTGTAAGAAAAAAAATAAATAAAAAACATATATATTAACATAAAAACAAACCTCTTAAACTCTATAAACATTCCCGAAGAAATGATCATCGCTTAATATCTTTTTTTCTCTCTCTATCTGTCTTTTAAAAGTTAAAAATTAAACATTCTATAATAAATCAGCATTTATTCCTGAAAAATAATCCGTTTATTGGCAGCTCTAGAGTTTGAAGTTAAAACAACGTTTCGGAATTCATAGGCGTTGATAAGAACTATGGTCAGATATCTGAACTTGTATCAGTGTTTCATAAAGGTCCCCAAATTATCATCGGGGGCGATTGGAGACAAAAAAACACTCATCGTTGCAACAACGAAATCCGTACCATCTAGCTAAGCCACTGAGACCCCCGTTTTGTTTCTGAAAGTAAGAGAAATCTTAATTTACATAAAAATAATCCTCTTGAACTCTAAACATTCCTCAAGAAATGATCCTGGCTTAATATCTTTTTTCTCTCTCTATCTCTCTTTTTAAACCTTAAGAATTAATGCTTTTAAAAAAATTAGCTTTTATTCCCGGTAAATAAATCGTTAATTGCATTTCTAGAGTTCGAAATTCAAACATCGTTTGGTAAAACATAGGCACAAGAAGTAACTACGCCTCAGATACTTAACCTTTTTAATCATAATTTGATCAAATCGGGTCCCGTATCATCACGGGCGCAAGACACCGAACCCGCGTCGTTGCAACAACGAATTCCTTGCTCTCTATCTGAGCCACCGAGTCACACCGTTTGTGTTAGAAATAAGCATAAAAAACAAACATCTTAAACTCTAAACATTCCCCAATATATGATCATGGCTTCATTTTTTCAGTTTTCTCTATCTATGTAACTTTTAAAAGTTAAAATTCAACCTTCTATAAAAAAAGCAGCATTTATTCCTAAAAACAATCCGTTTATTGGCAGCTCTAATGTTTGAAGTTCAAACAACATTTTGGGAAAACATAGGCGTTGATAAGATCTATGCATCAGATATCTGAACTTGTCATCCGAGTTTGATCAATGTCATCAAATTATCATTGCGGGCGCTTGGAGACAAACCGAACCGGCGTCGTTGCAACAACGAAATCCGTACTCTCTTGCTAAGCCACAGAGACCCCCGTTTTGTTTTTTAAAGTAACATAAATAACGTACATCTTAATTTATATAAAAATAATCCTCTGAAACTCTAAACATTCCCGAAGAAATGTTCATGGCTTAATATATTTTTTCCTCTGTTTTAAAAATTAACGATTTATGCTTCAATAAAAAATTATCTTTTATTCCCGGTAAATAAATCGTTAATTGCATCTTTAGAGTTCGAAATTCAAATATTGTTTTGGTGAAACATAGGTACAAGTAATAACTACGCCACAGAATCTAAAACGTTTAATGAAAGTTTGATCAAATGCTGGCAAGTATCATCACGGGCGCATGAAGTCGAACCGAACCCGCGTCGTTGCAACAACGAATTCCTTACTCTATCTAAGCCACCGAGACACACCGTTTGTGTTAAAAATAAACATAAAAAACAAACATCTTCAACTCTAAACATTAGCAAACATACGATCATGGCTTCATATTTTCCTTTTTCTCTATCTATCTATCTTTTAAAAGTTAAACATTAAACCTTCTATAAAAATAGCATTATTTCTTTCCGTAAAATATTCCGTTTATTGGCAGCTCTAGAGTCTGAAATTCAAACAACGTTTTGGAAAAACGAAATGCGTACTCTCTTTCTAAACAACCGACCCCTCCGATTTGTTTTAGAAAGTAAAATAAATAACGTACATCTTAATTTACATAAAAATAATCCTTTTCAAATCAAAACATTCCATAAGAAATGAACATGTCTTAATATATTTTCTTCTCTCTATATATCTATTATGAAACTGAAGAATTAATGGTTCTATAAAAATTATCTTTTATTCCCGGTAAATAAATCGTTAATTGCAGATTTAGAGTTCGAAATTCAAACATCGTTTTGGTAAAACATTGCTCAAGTACGAACTACGCCTCAGATACATAAACTTTTCATTAGATTTTGATCAAATGCTGGCGAGTATCATCACGAGCGTATGACGCCGAACCGAACCCGCGTCGTTGCAACAACGAATTCCTTACTCTCTAGCTAAGCCACCGAGACACAAAATTTGTGTTAGAAATAAACATAAAAAACAAACATCTGAAGGTGACATACGACTCATAAACCTCCGCAAAATGGGTAAAAATCTGTCAAATTCGATACATTTTATCTCTAAAACAAATCATGTCACAAACTAACTTTTTTTTTCCAAAAAAAATATCTGTTTATTCTTCTTTTTTGCACACATTTTTAAATCTTAATATTCATATGTTTTTACTTGAGAGAGTAATAAATATGTCTATAATTTTTGGTGATAAAATGCGATAGTCTCCTTGCACGCATTATCACGAATAAAATATTGGTTTAAACACAATATTTTGGGTATCTATGTAATGCAAACAGTGTTTGTAAGAAATTGAACCACAATTTATTTACATTTAAATTTTATTTCTATTTTATTAACCAATTTAAAATAAAGTGTTAAAAATTGTCAAAATTTTAACTGTTCTACCCCCCAACTAAAATTCTTTGGAGAGAAAATGCAAGAAAATTGAGGTTCAATTTGTACAACTTGGCATAATATATATTCAATAAAAATTTTCTGTATAAATATTCTGTAGCGCTTGAGATATCATACGCGCAATACCAAAAAACACATTTTGAGATATAATGCTTTAAAGTTATTTTTTTCTGTAACTTAAAATATTTTATATTCTAGTACATTTAAAGGATCTAAATTTAAGTATAATGCTATAGTATACATTTCATTGAGATTTCTCACAAATACAATCATAAAATTTTTAATGATTGTAGGAAATTGGAACTCACTATGTGGAAAACATTTAAATGGCCAAAGATTTTTTAAATTCCCCCCCCCCACCCCAAAAATTCAGAAGAGTGAAAAAGCAAAAAAAAATGTATTGTGGTTCAATTTGTAGCACATAGCATAATATACATTCACTAAAAATTTTATGTAAAAATATTGAATAGTTTTTTAGATATCATGCCTGGTATATCAAAAAACACATATAGTTCCTAATATTAAATAGAGACATTTCGACATATAGCACTTTAAATATATTTTTTAAAGTAACTAACAATATTGGAAATTATATGCAAACTCAACACATTTAAGCGTGCAGTAATTCTATAGTATATATTTGATTAAATCTTTTCCCATATGCAATCAGAAAAATTTTATTACTCACAATGGAAAATATATTCAAAATGAGAAAAACACGAGAAACAATTTTTCAACACGACCTCCCCACAAAACTTCTGTAGATAAAATTTCAAAAACATTTGGTTCAATTTTTAGAACATAGTATTATATACATTCACTAAAACTTTTATGTAAAAATATTCAAAACTTCTTGAGATATCATACGCGTTATATGAAAAAAAAATATAGCCCGTTGTATCGAATAAGAACATTTTGAGATATAGCGCTTGAAAACTATTTTATACTGTAACTATTAATATTTGATATTACAACACGTTTAAAGGTGTTGAGTTTGCACATAATTCTATAGTATATATTTCATTAAAAAGTTTCCCATATGCAATCAGAAAAATTTAGTATTCACGATGAACTAAACATTTTCAAAAAACTCTTCTTTATAAATTATAGTATTATTAAAAGTAAATTTAGTTTCAAAATGATAAAATATTAACTTTCCAAAGTCCATTTGCCTCATAACAGCTGGAAGCAAACTAGTTTTGTATTAAAAATATGCAGTAGTTCTCTTTCACAAAGATGTTAAATAGCATTTGTTATTTCAATAGATGTATTGATATTTGATTGATTATTACTGATCAATTTGATATTTGAACAGATATTTCTGTATTGTTTTTCTTTTGGCCAAAAAATTTAAAAGTTTCTTGTTGAAACTTACCAATTTTTTTTTTTTTGAACAGCAAGTCATTATAAATATTGAAGAAAGTACACCCACTCACTCATAACTCATTTTTATTCTTTCAGAAATTTTGCAAAGCATTTTCTTTTTTTAGACATTAGTACAAAACAACAGTTCTTCATCGAAAATATATTTCCCTCAATTGTGCTGCTAAAAGGCACAGATGAGGATTTTAAACTATATTTTTCACTCTTATCATTTATTCGGACAGGTTTGATGACACTTCTAGATTTGAAAACTTCTAGATTTCGAATGATGGTGAACTTTTTTTTGCCGCTAGCCATAATTTTATTAGTTAACTACTCAAAATTACTTTTTTCAAATCCTTTAGAAGTATGTAAAACAATTTAATCGGAAGCATATACTACGAGAACCAAATCACAAAAGCAAACTATTGTATATTGTGGTCAAAACTGAAGACTCGTATGAAACGATTTGAAACGTGCAGAAAAATAAAAACGTGTTTAAAAGTAGTCGGAAAATTGTCAAGAGATGAGTAGTAAGTGTCCTTCTCTTTCGATAGGGAAAAATAAATTATTTCAGGCGATTAAATAGTGTAGCTCGTTTGCAGCAATCAGTCAAACAAATGGATTTAAAAAAGGGGCGTGGCACATTCAATGTTTAGATTAAACAGCTGATTTATTTTCCTTCATAACTTTCAAAATTATGGGAATTTTTTAAAGCGGATTGTTTTAAACTGTTCAGAAAAGACTGATGAGTAACACATATTTTTTTCAACAAATCGAAACATTTCGAGATTTAAAGGTCGCATGTCCAACTCTAAACATTCTCCAATATATAATCATGGCTTAATTTTTTCCTTTTTCTCTCTCCATCTACCACTTAAAAGTTAAAAATGAAATCTTCAATAAAAAAGCAGCATTTATTCCTGAAAAATAATCCGATTATTGGCAGCACTAGAGTTTGAAATTCAAACAATGTATTGGAAAAACATAGGTGTTGATAAGAACTATGCCTCAGATTTCTGAACTTGTCATCGGATTTGATCAAGGTCCTCAAATTATAATCTCGGGCGCTTGAAGAAGAACCGAACCCGCGTCGTTGCAACTACGAAATCCGTACTCTCTAGCTAAGCCACCGAGAATCGCACTGTGTTTTAGAAACTAACATAAATAAAGTACATCTCAATTTACATAAAAATAATCCTCTTAAACTCTGAACGTTCCCCAAGAAATTATCATGAATTAATATCATTTATTCTCTCTCTATCTCTATTTTAAACTTAAGATTAAATGCTTCTATAAAAAAGTAGAAATTATTCCCGGTAAATAAATCATTAATTGCAAGACTAGAGTTCGAAATTCCAACATCGTTTTAGTAAAACGTAGGCACAAGTACGAACTACGCCTCAGATACTTAAACTTTTCATCAGAGTTTGATCAAATTTCGACTGGTATCATCACGGGCGCATGACGCCGAACCGCACTCCGGACGCTGCAACAATGAATTCCTTACTCTGTTTCTAAGTCACCGACACCCACTCTTTGAGTTAGAAATAAACATAAATAACAAACATATTTATTAACATAAAAACAAACCAATAAAATCGAAACTTTCCCCAACAAATGATCAAGGCTTAATATTTTTTCCCCTTTTTCTCTGTTTATTTCTCTTTTACAAATTAAGAATTAAAGAGTCTCTAAAAAAGCAGCATATATTACCGAAAAATAATCCGTTAATTTGCAGCTATAGAGTTTATAATTCAAACAACATTTTGGAAAAATAGGCGTAATACGAACGATGCCTCAGATAGCAAACCAATTCATCATAGTTTCATCAAAGTCCTAGTAGTATCATCACGGGCACTTAACGCAGAACAGAACTCGCGACGTTGCAACAACGAATATTACACTTTCTGTCTAAGCAACAGAGACCCACGCTTTGAGTTAGAAATTAACGTAAATAACAAATATATTAATTAAAATAAGAACAAAACTCTTACAATCGAAACACTCCCCAAGAAATAATCATGGCTTAAAATTATTTTTTGCCCTTTCTCTCTGTATCTCTCTTTTAAAATTTTCTCTAAAAAAGAAGAATATGATATTATCGAAAAATAATCCGTTAATTTGCAGCTCTAGAGGTCAAAATTTAAACACGTTTTGGAAAAAAGTAGGAGTGAATACGAGCAATGCCTCAGATACCGAAACAATTCACCAGACTTTGTTCAAAGTCCTCATAGTATTATCAAGGTCGGTGAACGCCGACCCGAACTCGCGACGTTGCAACGATGAATTGCTTACTATCTATCTAAGCCACCGAGACACACCGGTCGTTTTCTAAACAACATAAATAAAAAAAATATTTATTAACATAAAAACCAACCTCTTAAATTCGAAACTTTCAGCAAGATATTTGTCATAGCTTAATATTATTTTTTCTCTCTCCATCTCTCTTTTAAAATCTTCTCTAAAAAAGAGGAATATAAAATTATCGAAAAATAATCCGTTAATTTGCAGCTCTAGAGTTCAAAATTTAAACAACGTTTTGGAAAAAAATAGGAGTGAATACAAACAATGCCTCAGATACATAAACAATTCATCAGAGTTTGATTAACGTCCTCATAGTATCATCACGGGCGCTTAACACCAAACCGAACCCCCGACGCTGCAACAATTTATTCCTTACTCTCTATCTAAGCCATCGAGACCCACGCTTTGTGTTATAAATAAACATAAATAACAAACATATTTATTAACATAAAAACAAACCTCTTATAATCGAAACTTTCACCAGGAAATGACTATGGCTTAATATTATTTTTTCATCTTTCTCTCTCTATCTCTTTTTTAAAAGTTTCTCTAAAAAAAGCATATATATTACCGAAAAATAACCCGTTAATTTGCAGCTTTGAGTTCAAAATTCAAACAACGTTTTTGCAAAACTTAGGCGTAAATACAAACTATGCCTCAGATAGCGAATCAATTAATCATAGTTGATCAAAGTCCTCATAGTCTCATCAAGGGCGGTTAACGCCGAAAAGAACTCGCGAAGTTGAAACAAAGAATTTCTCACTTTCTATCTGAGCCACCGATACTCACGCTTTGTGTTAGAAATAAACATAAATAACAAACATATTTATTAACATAAAAACAAACCTCTTAAAATCGAAACTTTCCCCAAGAAATGGTCATGGCTTAATATTATTTTTTCCTCTTTCTCTCCCTATCTCTCTTTTAAAATATTCTCTAAAAAAGAGGAATACAATATTATCGAAAAATAATCCGTTAATTTGCACCTCTAGAGTTCAAAATTTAAACAACGTTTAGGAAAAAAATGTGAGTAAATAAGAACTATGCCTCAGATACATAAATATTTCATCAGAGTTTCAAAAACGTCGTCACAGCATCATCACGGGAGCTTAACACCGAACCGAATTCGCGACGTTGCAACAACGAATTCCTTACTCTTTTTCTAAGCCACGGAGACACATGTTTTGAGTTAGATATAAACACAAGTAACAAACATATTTATTAACATGAAAACAAACCTCTTGTAATCGAAATTTTCCCAAGAAATGATCATAGCTTAATATTTTTTTCCTTTTTCTCTCTATATCTCTCTTTTAAAAATTACGAATTAAAGCTTCTCAAAAATGCTGCATATATTACCGAAAAATAATCCGTTAATTTGCAGCTCTAGAGTTCAAAATTTAAACCACGTTTTGGAAAAAAATGTTAGTATATACGAACTATGCCTCAGATACATAAACAATTCATCATAGTTTGATCAACGTCCTAATAGTATCATCACGGGCGCATGACGCCGAACCGCACTCCGGACGCTGCAACAATGAATTCCTTACTCTGTTTCTTAGCCACCGACACCCACTCTTTGAGTTAGAAATAAACATAAATAACAAACATATTTATTAACATAAAAACAAACCAATAAAATCGAAACATTCCCCAACAAATGATCAAGGCTTAATATTTTTTTACCTTTTTCTCTGTTTATTTCTCTTTTACAAATTAAGAATTAAAGAGTCTCTAAAAAAGCAGCATATATTACCGAAAAATAATCCGTTAATTTGCAGCTCTGGAGTTTATAATTCAAACAACATTTTGGAAAAATAGGCGTAATACGAACGATGCCTCAGATAGCAAACCAATTCATCATAGTTTCATCAAAGTCCTAGTAGTATCATCACGGGCACTTAAAGCCGAACAGAACTCGCGACGTTGCAACAACGAATATTACACTTTCTATCTAAGCAACCGAGACCACGCTTTGAGTTAGAAATAAACATAAATAACAAACATATTTATTAACATTAAAACAAACCTCTTATTATCGAAACATTCACCAGGAAATGACCATGACTTAATATTATTTTTTCCTCTTTCTCTCTATATCTCTCTATTAAAATTTTCTCTAAAAAAAGAAGAATATAATTTAATCGAGAAATAATCCGTTAATTTGCAGCTCTAGATTCAAAAATACAAACAACCTTTTTAAAATCACATGTGTAAATACGGTCTATGTCTCAGATACCTAAACAATCCATCAGAGTTTGATCAACGCTCTTATAGTATCATCACGGGCGCATGGCGTCTAACCGAGCCCGCGTCGATGCAACAACGAATTGCTTACTCTCTAGCTAAGCCACCGAGGCCCCCGTGATCTGTTAGAAAGAAACATAAATTACGTAAATCTAAATTTCTATAAAAACAAACCTCCGAAACTAAATATTCTAAAGAAATGATCAAGGTTTAATACCTTTTTCTCTCTCTCTATCATAAAACTTAAGAATTAATGCTTCTATAAAAAAATTAGCTTTTATTCCCGGTAAATAAATCGTTAATTGCAGCTCTAGAGATCGAAATTCAAACATCGTTTTTTGAAAACATAGTCACAAGCACGAACTACGCCTCAGATACTTAAACTTTTCATCATAGTTTGATCAAACTCCCGAGGGTATCATCACTCGTGCATGAAGCCGAACCGAACCCGCGCCGTTGCAACAACGAATTCCTTACTCTATACCTAAGCCACCGAGACACACTCTTTGTGTTAGAAATAAACATGAAAAACAAACATCTTAAACTCTAAACATTCCCCAATATATGATCATGGCTTAATTTTTTCCTCTTTCTCTCTCTATCTATCTTTTCAAAGTTAAAAATTAAACCTTCAATAAAAGAAGCAGCATTTATTCCCGAAAAATAATCCGTTTATTGTCAGCACTAGAGTTTGAAATTGAAACAAAGTGTTGGAAAACATAGGCGTTGATAAGAACTATGCCTTAGATATCTGAACTTGTTATCAGAGTTTGATCAAGGTCCTCAAATTATTATCGCAAGGGCTTGGAGACGAACCGAACCCCCGCCGTTGCAACAACGAAATCCGTGCTCTCTAGCTAAGCCACCGAGTTTCCCGCTTTGTTTTAGAAACTAGCATAAATAACGTACGTCTTAATTTACATAAAAAAATCCTCTTAAACTCTAAACATTCCTCAAGAAATGATCATATATTAATATTATTTTTTCTCTCCCTATCTCTCTTTAAAAAATTAAGGATTCTTCTATAATAAAGCAGTATTTATTCCAGGTAAATAAATCGTTAAATGCAGCTCTACAGTTCGAAATTCAAACAATGTTTTTGTAAAACATTGGCACGAGTAAGAACTTCGCCTCAGATGGTTAAACTTTTCATCAGAAATTGATCAAATTTCGACTGTTATCATCACGGGCGCATGACGCCGAACCAAACCCGCGTCGTTGCAAAAATGAATTGCTTTTTGTCTAGCTAAGCCACCGAGGCCCACCCTTAGCGTTAGAAATAAACATAAAAAACTAACATCTTAATCTCTAAATATTTCGCAATATATGTTAACGGCTTAATTTTTTCTTCTTTTTCTCTCTATTTCTCTTTTAAGAGATAAAAATAAATGCTTCTGAAAATAGCAGCATTTATCCCGAAAAATAATCCTTTAATTGGCAGCTCTGGATTTTGAAATTCAAACAACGTATTAGATAATATTTTCGTTGATACGAACTATGCCTGAAATACTTAAACTTGTCATCAGATCAAATTCATCAGAGATTGTTTGATCAAAGTCCTAATAGTATCATCGCGGGCGCTTTGAGACGAACCGAAGCCACGAAAGTTGAAATCACGATATCCGCACTATTTAGCAAAGAAACTCAGACCCCCGTATTGTGTTAGAAAGTAACATAAATAACGTACATCTTAATTTACATAAAAATAAACCTCTTAACCATTATATAGGAATAGACAATAAATGAAGAAGAAGACAATTTCTAAAATGAAAATTTATTCAATTGTAGCTGAATATGGAGCAAAAGTATTTAACTAATTAGTCACATAGTAATCAATTATTAAGTAGCCACTTAGTAATCAATTAGTAATTAGCGACTTAACTATTTTATCAGAACAGACAACAAATGATAAATAAGACTATTTCTAAAAGGAATATTCCTTCAACAACATTACAGAAATGTTCTTATCTGCTTTATCACTTGCTGAACGTAGAGCAAAAATATTTAAGTTGCTGCGTGGGGAAGAAAAGGGTTTAGTTGAATTATGTTAAGAAGGTAAAAAATTAGAATTCCTTTAGCATCTAATGTCACATATCAAAAGCATTTCATTTATCAAGAACCATTCACCGTAAAGAACGCATTCCTCTATCCCGATGAAGATTTCAACGGAAAAAGTTATCCTCAGTTTTTTTACTCTTCTTAGAAGCAGTCGTCAAATCAGAATATATCATTTTCAATATTCAAAAATGCATGACTTCGGTTGTGTAAGTTTGTTATCTTCTTACTTTCATATATGTAAAGAACGAGATGTTCTTTTAACTCCTAAGCTTTCGAATAGGATTCTTGAAGAAAATCGAATTTACTTTAGAGTGAATATTGCTGGAATGTTTAAAGTTTCTCAATGAATATTCAAAAGCTATTTTTGAGGAAACTGAAATATACTCATTTCCATAAATTAAGGATAATGAAGTTCAGGCAAAGAAAGAGGCAGAAGCAAAACAAATTTGACTTATTTGTAAAGTCTATTTATTAAACAAAAAGTAAAGAGCAAAACAGATGCTATATGTTTGACATAATTAATAAAAATTACGATTTTTACTCCCTGGAGCAAATTTCAAAAAAGAACCTATTTACAAAAAACAGTATAACATGGTTAGTATGATGGTTGATACTGAGTATATCTCCCGGACGATGCAATACAGGCCTTACAACGCCTAGGCATGCTGAGTATCAAATTATCAATCTGATGTTGGGGAATATTACACCACTCATCAAGCAATGCCCTCTGAAGTTCCGGTAGACAGGTGGGAGGGGGTTGACGGCCTGCAATTCGTCGGCCAAGCATATCTCACACATGCTCTATTGGATTCAAGTCCGGTGAGTATGCTGGCCAAACCATACGGGTGATATCCTCCGATTGAAGGCATTCGTCTACAATGTTTGCACGGTGAGTACGGGCGTTGTCATCCGTAAACAGAAATTCAGCACCCATGGCGCCCCGAAACAAACGTACATGTTGTTCCAGAATGACATCCCGATAGATGTGGCCTGTCATCGTTACACTCTGAACTTGCAGGTCAGTTCTGGAACCAAGAATAATTCCTCCCCAAACGATCCATCCTGCACCAACGTAACGGTGTCGTTCAATGGTGTTCTCTTGGTGGTAACGGGTACCTGGCGCTCTCCATATGAACGTCCGGCGAGAATCAAAATGCAAACTAAACCTGGACTCGTCGGAAAACATCACACAAGACCACTGTTGCGGTGTCCACAATGCATGCTCTCTACTCCAGACTAATCGCAGGCGACAGTGAGTTGCGGTAAGTGGAACACATCTGACAGGCCTACGAGCATATAGACCAATGTGCCCTAAGCGTCTTTACACGGTCTGCCTTGAAACTGTCGTACCGGTAGCTGAAGAGAGCTGACGAGACAGGTCTGATGCTGTGCTCCGTCTGTTTCTTTTGGCAGTAACTGCCAAATACCGGTCCTCATTCGGCGTTGTAACTCGGGGGCGACCTGTGCTGTAACATCAACTCACATTACCATCATCTTGGAATCGTTGCCAAAGCCTGGAGATGACACTCTGGGCGATTGCAAGTTCCTGGGATACTTCCAGCTGGGTACGTTCACATTCCAGTCGTCCGATAATTCTACCTCGTAAAAAATCATCCAAATGCTTCCTTTGTGCCATAACTATGCGGTTATTGCACTGAAAGGCTTTTAAAGCGCTTGTGAACAATTTTACTTCTTTGCCACCATTCCTTATATACCCCTCTCTTACACTCTCGTCATTGTGACGTACTATCCGCGCCATCTGGTGGTTTCCTGTAATTTGCATATTCTTCTTCAAGATGTGTGTGATAATTCTACAGGTGAAATTTTTATTTTAGCGTTCAATTTCTGTGTGATTCTGAATTATCCTTAATTTATGGACATGAGTGTACTATAGACGAATTTTCTGTTTTGTTTATTTTGGATTCACATACCGTTTTCCGATAACCCTCCGATTTAAGCAATCGCCAAATCTATTTGGATACTGTATCAAGCGCCAAGTTCGAATCAGTTCTTTCTTTAACGCAAAAAGCGATTGAATTTTGTGTTCTTTGAGTTTGTGTAATCCTTTTTATATCAATCGGTTAAAAAGCTCTTAAAACGGCTAAAATCCGAATGGTACTATTGTAATTAGTTAAATCGTTTGGTTAAAAATTTAACCTCCAAATAAGCCTTGGAAGTCACCGAAAAAGCGATAACGAACAATTATGGCAGCCTTCCGCAAAATTAGCCTCTTATCTTAAGTAAACATTTAGAGCTACAGCAATAGGAGCGTGAAATTTAATATTTTCAAAGTATCCTTAAGCCATAACATCAGAAAACTACTTTAAACATTAATTAACATCGTCAAAAAGAGTGTTGAAATTTTAAAGACTCCCATTGACTTGGCATTACCACCGGAAGTCGTTGTTTATGGCGGAAATCCTACTTTAATGTAAATACACAAAACATTAAACTCGCCCATATTTCTCAGCAATGGATTCCGAGACTACCACTTTCGGACGATTTTACACCAGAAAGGGGTGACAGATAATGAGTCATATGAGCGCATTTGCGGAGTTATTTGTTAGATCACGCTCAGTAAAATGTAAACACCCTTCCATTCTTCACTTTCCCCCTATTTTGATGAAAATAACTCCGCCCGGCGCATGAGCAATAGCGCAGAGGGTTTCCGAATCCGTTGCTAAACAATATTTAACTAACCTTTTGTTTAAAAAAACTTTTGGTGTAAATGAATTCACTATAAATGTCTTAATTATTCGAAATACAGGGTGATTTTTTTAAAAACTGACAGTACGCATAGCCTTCTGTAGTTCGATTTATCAGATGAAATGCCACCAAATTTGATAGGGGGACTAATGCCGACATAGGGGAAAAGATTCTGTAATAATAAAAAATTAGTTCCGAAAGTCGCCGATAGGAGGAATGTGGCGCTGTTGTAGTCTACACAACTAAGAATTAGCCAATGAATAACAAAGAAGAAATTTCAGTGCAAAACCGCTTTAATACAGCAAATGAACTGCCCCAAAGGGTTACAGAGATGAAATTCCAGTGCGCCATAGTTCTTTATTCAATAAAATTACTTCCTTGGCAAGGGCATGTGATGACCCTTCAATGTGACCACCCTTCTTGTGGGTCACACATTGCATCCTGTACACAACATTCTCCATGTCCATTCTCCCCGGATCTAACACCATGCGACTTTTTCCTGTGGAGTTATTTGAAGTTGAAGGTCTATCTTGGTGGGTTCCCGACGTTGACGACCTTAAAGGACAACATATCACGGACTGTGCTAAGCATTCTTGGGGACATGTTACTTTCGGCCCTCGAAAATGTTGCGAACAGAATGCAATGTGTGGTCCACGAGAAGGGTGGTCACACTGACAGAGGTCTGTTGCTATGGTGCATTGTAATTTCATCTCTGTAACCCTTTGGGGTAGTTCATTTGCTGTATTAAAGCGGTTTTGCACTGAAATTTGTTTGCTTTTCATTTCCCTAATTCTCAATTGTGTAATGTGTAGGCTATAACAGCGCCACAATTTCCCCTATCGGCGACTTTCGGAACTAATTTTTTTTTTATTACAGAATCTTTTTCCGCATGTCGTCATTGGTGATCCTACCAAATTTCGTGGCATTTCAGCTGATAGATCTAGCTACAGAAGGCTCCGAGTACTGTCGGTTTAAAAAAAAGCACCCTGTACCTATATACCACCTATATAGGCTAAAATTAAATACCTCCTACATTATCCAGATTGATGATACACAAATTTTACATTATTCGTCTTTTTCACTGATGCTGTATGTTTTGTGGTTTACATAACCTTTCGTTCGGAATTAGATAAGAGCATCAAAAATTCAATAATTGGAACTTTCTAAAACCTTTCTTTGGATATGAAGTCTGAAGGCAATTTTAGCGTAAAAAAAGAAAAGTACGATTTTTAAAGATTAACATTTAACAAAATTAAATTTAGACAAGATATAATTGACAAATCCTGAACAACCACTTATTTCAGAAACCGTTTAGTTTCTTTGGTCTATAATAGAAAATTTCTTGAGCACCAAATATCTTCCGCATCATATTCCTGTGAAAAAGATTCTTCAAATGTTTATAGTTCTAATACCAATATTTATTTATATAACTACTAAAATCGTCTGTGAATATATAAATTCAGACGATAACCACAGTCTGCAGACGATAAAACAAATATCTCGTTCAAAAATATAAAATAATTTACACGGCCAAGATAAAAACGAATACATTTATTTAAAACAAGATCATCAAATATTTCTCCTAAATTTTTACTGATATGTTGCTGAAAAAGGATTTTATGAACGCTAACGCAAGAATCCAGCTGTGAAATTTAATTAATAATGACTTAGAGGGGGAAAATATTTTTCTAAACGTCAAGAGAATTTATGTACTTGGCTGGGTTATATTTCTTTACTTTCTAGAGAGAATTATGCTTGTCTTTAAGAATTTTTACTTTACTTTCTTTGGGTTTTCTTTTAAAAGTAAATACGAAGCGGTGGTGTTTCTTCAAGAAAGAGATTAATTTCGGCGATGAGATATTAAATTTTGACGAAATTCACTTGCAATCTTTGAAATAGTGGAATGTTTCGTTCCTTT
>BGPR01007848.1:4527-30580 GCA_013235015.1 Araneus ventricosus | reverse complement strand
ATGAAATATAATCAATCTGTATCCATATATTTGCTTGGAAGAAACACTAGACAAAATTTATATAAAAACTAGCTGTGTGTCCCGGCTTTGCACGGGCTATCACGAATAATAGGATATTCCCGGGTGGAGAGAAGTGAGGTCACGTGAGACCTTGGAATCCATATATTTTCATATGCCCCACCTCCATTTTTCTCTACAATCAACAAATATTGGTACTTACTTTCCCTAACAAACGTTATGAAGTTAAACACTTTAATACAAAAAAAGAAAGAAAAAAGCATGAAAATGATTTTTTACCATTGTTAATAAATCCAAACACAGAAGCTCGCTCAAAAAGAAATACCAATTCCGTTAAATAAATAAAAAAAATGCAACACCGGATGTGAAAAATAATAATAGGGAAAAAAAGAATCCGCCGTGAATGAATTCGCCATGCTGCCAATAGATGGCACCACGTGAATTCATTCATTCTGACGTTTTTAATTAATATCTTTTTAACTAATTACAATTTTGAAATTTAAATAGTCGAAATGGATTCCTTGGATTATTTTCCATCTTTTGGTATTTACGGCTAGTTTCAGGATCCAGTGGTTCGTGAGAAGATAGAAGGACATACATACATACGTCTGTTGACGTTCGAATTTTAATAGGAGAGATATATTTATTCTTTCACAGTAATTATATCGCGACTCGCCAGGGGGATACTGCGTTCCACTTCTGCAGTGCTCTCTTCAATACGAATACGTCACCAGTTCGCCTACCGGCAATTGGTTGAGAGCAGAGAGATAAGACATGTCACACGCGTGCCCCTCATTGAGTGGACGAGAGCGAAGCACTACTAGGTACATACACGCAATCTTCTACAAAAAATAATCACGCGGAATACGATTTGTGTTTCATGGTGGCCAAGGTAACAGTTCTGTATCTCTGTCAGCTGAGCGACCAATCCACCGATGTTGTTTGATGTTAGTGAGGTCTACACTCTATGCCCAACGACCATTACTGATTTGAAAACCCTCATCACAGCTACTATTGCCAGCATCAACAGTGTCATGCTACAGAAGGTATGAGAAGAATTGCAATACAGGCTTGATATATGCCATTCAACAAAATGAATGCATAGTGAACATCTTTAATGCTTACATTCAAAACTTGACTGTGTATCCTCTTGAAGTATGTATCCTTCAAATAATTTCAGCTAATATCTGTTACACTATAACGCTTTGAAATCAGAGCATTAATTTTGTCTTACCTTCCAAATATTTAATTCTTATGTTTTCTTAAAGTCAATAGCACGCAGGATAAAGCATGTTCCTTTCTAATATAGTTAAATCTTTGGAAAATTAAATTTGTCCGAATCTTGTCTTAAGGTTGGTGCTAGTCGGAGATATTTTCAAATTTCGTCTATAATATTAATACGATACATTCAGGTGAATTGAATAGTGTCTTTCAAAGCTATCTATACTACGGAACACGAATTGGACCTGGTCCCTTTGAAAAAAAATTCGTAGACAGGCATTTTCCATGATTAATTAGGACACAAGCAAGAGGTTATAAGACAAGATCAATTCCAAGGTCTTTCTGTCTCAAATATTAATAAATGGACTTTAGGCCTAAACTGATTTTTGTTTCTTAGATCTATATTTCAAACATAGACTTGCACAAAGCATTTTTCCATTCTGATTCTCATCCCATGTAGAATTTTTATATAGCAAGTTTTGCATTTAGCTTCGTAATACAGTGAAAAAAAAATCAAGTGCGCATTTTGCACCTCTTCCCATTGACCGATTACGCCAAAACCTGACTCAGATATATTATTTCGGTGCTTAGTTTCGTTCAGTTATATTAACGTCCCGATTTGAAGCAACACGGGGGCTATTTTGGGACGGACCTCGCAATTTTGAACTGAGGTCAGATGAGAAGAACGACGTCTGAGCCGGCACCTCCTCTCAAAACTTCCGCACCACCAACGGGAGCACGTTTGACCCCTTACGTAATTATTTCGATGTTAATTCATATACTCAAATTCATTCCTCCAGGTTGTTGAGTTTTCAAGTTATCGCATTCACATCCACGCGAACAGACAGACCAATAGACATTCAACCCGTCGACAGATTTGGTCCGAACTTTCACACAGACACTAGCAATAAACTCAAATGCCCAATTTCAGCCATATAGCTCGTGGAATTTTTGAGTTATAGTAGTCACATACACACGGACTGAAACAGAGACTTCACTTTGAGAGGAATTTGTCCAATATATGATAGACAAATTTGATGTAAAGGACACAAAATAAATTCCATTCTTCTAGATCGTTGAGTTTTTATCTTGTTCTTAGACATCCAGACATAATTCAAAAAATTATGGAGATTAAGCACAATCTTGAGATTGAATCTCTTGACAGTGACAAAACTTTCTCCTTATATGCTTCATTCACATGAAAGTAAAAAGAGAAAAATAATAATTTATAATTTCTTTTATTTCATTGCATTTTACTTTAAAATAAAAAACCTCTTCTTTTGTCTTTATAATCGTGGTTGAGATTCATTTAAAAAATCTTAATTTGGACTTTTAATCTTTTCATCACAAAGACAAAACAATTTAACCGGAAAAATATTAGACAATGAAACAAGTAGAGGAACTATATTTTAATTCAAAGAGATCGGACAAAAAATTTTCTCCATTTAACAACGGCAAAAAAAGGCAATGACAACGATTCAATATGTCGACAATTTTTAATTCTTACTGCTTCAACAACAACCCAATTAATCCATTTTGCCTTCAACGGTTGCTTTCAAACACAAAGGGAATAAAAAAAATATTCAAAACCCTAAGAAACGAATAAAAATTAAATACAAATCTTTCTTTTCTAAAGCTGCGTTAACGCTAAGGATACTTTCTAAACAATGTGTCAAGTTATCTTGAAAGAAATGGCTATTTCTTAATTCGCTCTTAAGACTAAAGCGTAATCATTGCCACGAAGATGATTATTTTAGTTCATTTATTTATTTCTTCTTATACTCTCCCCTTTCTAAAATCCTTATTGATTCTCTACATTCTTGATTTCTTCAGAGCTCTTTTTTAAACATTCTTTTATTTTTCTTCTTTCAGGGGAGCACTTGATTTTAAAAAGAATGACGACAAAGTAGGGAAAATATGAATTCGAATTCTCCCACTAAACGTAAAAGTGGCTTATTAAAATAATCAACGACTGCATTTGTTCGAGAAACGACTTTGTGAACAGTTTTATTTAACTTCACTTGTTTCATATTTATAAAGATGGAATTTCATAATCGATTTTTCACTCACTTTCCGATGAGCTAGGGGTTTCGAAATTTTGTACACTTGATTATTTTCGATGACAAACACCATTTTAATATTTTAAAAGCTTAATAATCGGTTAATTGATTAGTTTAGTTAAATTCTTATTCCAAATCAGTGGCGCCAGCTGGTATTAAATTTGAGAAAAATCGATTTCTGAATTCCGTAATATTTATAATAATAAATTATAAATTGAAAAGGTATAAAATCATTAAAATAAAAAATTTCTACTTAAGACTAGTTTAGCAACGGATTCCGAGACTACCACTTTTGGACGATTTTTCACCGGAAAGGGTGTCAGACAATGAGTCATATGAGCGCATTTCAGGAATTCTTTGTTGGATCACGTTCAAAAAATGTAAACATCACCCTTCCATTCTTCACTTTCCCCCTATTTTGATGAAAATAACTCCGCCCGGCGCATGCGCAAAAGCGCGGAGGTTTTCCGAATTCGTTGCTATACAATACTTATAAAAGTGTGTTTTTTAAAACTGTTTTTATTCAATTTATTTGGCGCAAATTTTTCGCTTTGCCTTACGCCTACTAATATTTTTTTAATGCTTCTTTTGGAAAACTTACAATGTTTGCCATGCTCATGTTTGTATTGCTGACGAAGCAAGTTAAATTCTGAGATATTTTCAAATTTTTCGCGTGAATACGCGGCCATGCTAGACTCGAAATTTTGCGAAGACGGTACGCAAGTAAATGTGTCTTAAAGTATGACAAATAAATGTAACTGTTTAAGTACGCTGAAACAATATTCTTTGATGAATAAGAATATAATGTTTCAGAGTACTGTAAATTCTATGAAGTTTTCAGTTTCGTTATAATCAACGATAATTGAAGAATTCAGCACGAATAAAGCTACAAGTTGCATCATTTCGCCTTTTTTATATAATCCAGAATTTAAAGTACAGTAAAGTAGCTTTAATATGTCGTTTACGTTTGTACGTCCGTTCATTTTGATCCCGATTCATTTCTATTTCTTTCGATTTTAAACAAATCGAATAAAAATATTGTTTAAAAACAGACTTTTACTAATTTATTGATGTAATTATGCTTTTAATATTTTAATTATTCTGCAATGTTTTGTAATTTAGTTATTTTTGTAATTATAATGGGGTCTTCAAATCCAGTTTTGCTCAAATTCACTCTCAGGTGGCGCCACTTGCCACTGGAATCAAAATTTAATTTAAATAATCTATTAACTAATCTATTAATGCCCGAGTCTCATTTTTGCAATAATATTTTGTATTCTAACATAACATGTCGTGAAATCAACTTGAAAATTAGTATAAAACTCCTACCTCAAAAATGTACGCTTAAATGCTCTCCTAAGCCTTGCATCCTTATTAAGGTGAAGTCCTATTAGTGCAAAATAAATAAATAAAGGTAAAAAATAAAAAGATCTATCAGAACCTAAAATTATGTGAGGTTACAAAAGAACATATTCATACAATTGTATTTATTAATATACTTGATAAATACTAATCTATTAATGCCCGAGTCTCATTTTTGCAATAATATTTTGTATTCTAACATAACATGTCGTGAAATCAACTTGAAAATTAGTATAAAACTCCTACCTCAAAAATGTAGGCTTAAATGCTCTCCTAAGCCTTGCATCCTTATTAAGGTGAAGTCCTATTAGTGCAAAATAAATAAATAAAAGTTAAAAATAAAAAGATCTATCAAAACCTAAAATTATGTGAGATTATAAAAGAACATATTCATACAATTGTATTTATTAATATACTTGATAAATGCAAGTAAATTAATTGAGAAATAATTGAGAAAACTTACTTTTTTCTTTTTCACATTGCAAAAAAACTACTTTCGAGTATGACTCGAAAAATAAAAAGGCTACATCCTCAACCAAACACTTAACCCTATGAGCCCTATCCCGCCTCAAACCGTCCGTTCCACAGAAGCCGGACTCAAACGGTTTCGGGTGCCTGGGTGAATTTTTTAGGAAAAATGCAGTTCCTTTCTTTGTTAACAATTGATTGGGCAACCATAGGTCTCGACCTCCTGGAATTTCTGTAAAGAACGTGACGATTCCAATCTGTTTTTGTGAGCGAAAATTCACTCCAGGTTTCGAGGCAATGGAATTCTCACTCCAGCCGGGAGAGTTAATACGTGTTACCATCGATTGAATATAAAAGAAACGAATATTTAAATACGTTTTGTAAAATTTATGTCGAAAAAATAATTCCTGCGAGTTTATGATGCTTTTTAAAAGCGTTTCTAAAAAGGGACGCTAGCCATTAATGGATTAAGTTCCGAAAATATTAAAGTGGTACGTTCTCACTGAAAACACACAAGTGTGAAAAATTCCAAATTCTAGCACATTAGGTAACGACAGAAAAATTGATTGCGAAATTCCATCTTCACAAACATGAAACAAGTGGAGTTAAATAAAAGTGTGTAAAATAAATGTAGAACATTGCGGGTATTCGATAGTGCGTCGCCTCTCTGAGCTTCCAACGCATCGAACCTTCCTACTTGAACTCGGAAACACTTGTATTTATTTTCTGCTAACTAATTAGAGCTAACCAAACGGCTTGTTTTTATACACTGTAAAAAATATCCGTTTGTTTCCCGGAGTGTTTCCGTACATTTGACGGTTTAAAGCTGTTTTGTTAACAAAGCGGTTTTTCACCGTTTTCCGCTCCAGCCATAAACGGTTTAAAACCGTCAGTTCAAATTCTATTTTCCGTCATACGGTATTGCTTTCCGTACGATATCTTTCCCTTTTCTAAAATGTAATTTTATGCATTCATTTCATGTTTTTAATAGGGTTCCATCTCCGCTGTTGTTTACACATGTTGCAGTAACCTGTTGTCACTCATGAAAGCTAACCTTAAAACGCGTGTTCTGGCAATAGTTGATTTTTACACCACTAGGTGGCGCCACTAGAGCTATAGTGACTTTAAAACTCAAATAGATTATTTTTACTTCATTTTATGAAGTCTCCGGTGGTCTAGTGATTAGAGCGACTGCCTTTTATTTCTAAGAACGCGGTTTCGATTCCCAGCTCAGAGGAGTTAGAAGCTTTATCACCATCTTGCATCGAAATCGTCCAAGTAAGTTCAATTAAAAATTATATTAATGAAACTAATAATTAAGCCTTGATTAATTAATATTCCTAATTGATAATACACATCAGCACATTTTAACTCAACTCGAACAAAAGGAGAAAAACAATTGAACTCAGTCGATGACGTCACTTACTTCGATGACTTAATTTTTACGGAGAAAACTTGATTTCATACGACAAAAAACCGCTGTGACTACGGATTTACTTCCTAACTTTTACGGGAAAAACTTGTTCCTGTATGGTAAAAAACCCAACGGTTTTTTACCATACAGGAACGGGTGCCCACGGATTTACTTCGTAATTTTTACGGTTTTGCACAACCAACCCAGCTGCCAGTTTAAAACCGTAAATTTTACGGGATTTTTTTTTACAGTGTATTAGGCGACTCCAGGTCTTCTCAGTCTCGTAAAAAGTAGCTAATACTAGGTGTACCGGTTAATAATGCGGAATTTTGATGGAAAGAAAACACGAGAATTGGAAGAGAAGAAGTAGCATTGCTTTATTCAAAGTAATGGCCGTTGTTAGCTACAATTTTCCCCATCCTTCGGGTAAGGCGTGGATACCGTCCCAATAGAACTTTCCGCAGCACGCAGTAACTTCCAGCTGCATTTTTCTTCACAATGAAGTAAAGAAATAACATTTCCCGCAAATGCTCTTTATTTGGCACGAACGATGTCATGTTTTGTGTACGAATAGGACACCTGTTCATTATTTTAGAACATTTGGAGTCTGAGATTGTGGAGCTTGTTCTCCCTGCGATCACGTGGCATGCGTCACACTGTGCAACTACGCCACGCTACTGCCACGCCACCTCTGGAAGAAAATCCGCATTATTAACCGGCTAGTAGCCTATTGCAAGATGACTGGCTTAATTACTCTCCAAAATGAGACAGCGGGCGATCAAAACGGGTAATTTTCAGACGAAATTAAGACTCGAAGGTTTGTTTACAAACTCCTCTAAAAAGTAAGAAAAACCAAGAAGACTGTTATAATAACGGTACTTATTCCAGCTTTTGTCTATTGCAATTAATTTATCTAAGATATCGTAATATATACAATAGTGGGAAATAAATCTTATGGTTATATGTTTTGTGATTAATATTCAGAAGAGAGAAGAAATAAATAATTTCTCTCTCAAGAATGGTTATTGCAATATAAGTGATTTAATTGTCACTAAGTGTTGTTCAGGCGCTAAATTCTTTTAAAACATAAACTTTTTTAAATTAATTAATATTGCCTCATTTAATGAACATGATAACAAACAAACAAATTATGAAATATCATAGAAAATAGATCTATACCATTCAATTGCGTGGCTAAAATAGTTAGTTTATCGTATTTTTACTAAAGAGGGGATCTAAATGATAGGTCAGAGTCGCCGAATTCAAACCATCTGGAAATTTTATAATGTACAGTGAAGGAGAACTAATTTTAATGGCAAACAAGTAGTAGAAGATTTTTGTAGTTTATTCATCTTCAGAACAGTGTAATTAACTTTTTATGAAGTAAGCTTTAAATTCAGAAAAAAGCAGCTTAAAAAAATGTGTCATCGGTCCAGTCAAGGAAGTCGGTTGCCGTTAATTTCTTTAAGTACAATTGAAGCAAAAATATATTTTTTATTTTCAAATTCACACCAGCGCTCGATGCATGAACCCAAGTATGGCATTTTATGCTCTGTATCCTCTCCTCTTCTCCCTCTGATTCCTCACAAATGACATGCATCCTAAATTTTTATACTTTTCGATCCAACATTTGGATGGATTCAGTGTCATTTTTATTGTTTTATTTCTTCGACTTGTACTAGTTATGAATTCATGAGGACTACCAGTGGCGATAAACTGCTTCCTAAGCTAAACCTGTGGTTTAAAATAATAATCCCATCTATTTTAATGATCCAATTTAGGCAACCGTTTGGGGACCAATCCAAGCAACCCTTGGAGAAAAAAATTTCTCTAATCTTATTTTTATAAAATAATCGTAGTAAATAGTAGCTGAAGAAATTTCCTATCTGGTTGTATAATATCTTCCTACTTAATTTAAAACAGCATACAAGATCTTTGTTTTTTTAAATAATTAATGGATGATGCTTAAATCTAAACATTTGTTCTCTAACTGCAACCACGTATCGCTTTCTCTAAATTGATTTCCTACATTCTATTTATATTGTTACAACATAATCTGTTTATTTTACGGCCAAATATTTAATAGAGTTGAAGTTTTGATACCGATACAAATTTGGTGACTCTCCCTTGCATTTTAAGACAATTCAATTTTGAACTCAAGAAATCGGTATTCTGTGTAATTAAAAGAAATTCGGAACATCGTAGCAGGATAATGTTTTAATCTTGATTCGTCTTTGATTGCATCAGCCGCTGCATGCCGTGCGTAACGACTTTTATATCATGCAGTTTACTGAAAGAATGCCTGTCTGTCTCTGTGTCCGCTCGTCTGTCTGTCGATTTTGCAGCAACTCTTTAAAGTACTAGTTACTTCTTTTTTTGCCAATGAACAAATTTTGTATCGAGCAATTCACAGATAGTATGCCAGCCGAAAAACAATATTATATTAACATTCTACTCAAAACGAAAGTTTAATTTTATGTGGTTACATTGCATCTGTTTCTTTAATTTATATTATCCGCGAGATACAAACAAACAAAACACATATTACGAAGTGCACTGGTCAAACGGCTTTACGGTGTTTTTGGAGTACTGTTAACCCTTTCCGGCGCGGTGGTCACAAATGAGGACACCAATTTTAAAATTTTCTAAAAAAGTCCCTTTCCACTTTGAAACCCGGAAAATTGCAGAAAAAGGCAGCTAATAGTTCTCCTCTTCGAATGTAGATGGCACCACTATGAAATATCGCTTTCATTTTGGAATAAATATATATTTAAAAATACCCCAATTTTTTTTTAGTTCGTTACGTTTACAACTTTAGCAAATTCACTCGTCCATTTTCCTTCAATATTTTTGGAGTATTAATTCATGATCTTGTGTGAGATTCAATATTAATTTGTGAGTGTATCAATATGCGTGTCTCCGATGGTGTCCTCATATGCGGTGACCCCAAAGGGGGACGATCACTCCCCTCGGAATGACGTAAGTTAAAATAATTTTTTGTAGATTCTATGTCTAGACAATAAACTAAACCCATAATGTTTTGCATTATTTTTCAAGAATTTTATACCTTGCGCCGGAAAGTGTTAACTTGAGTTTTCCTTGACTATAAAATTTTTGAATGATATTTAGGAAAGTGTCTTTTCGTGGTCATCACGCCAGAAGGTTACATCCTTAAATGTTTCTGTTTTCTATATATCAAGTGTCAAATGAATTAAAGCATTACGTAAGTTGTGAGACTTTTATATCATGCAGTTTACTGAAAGAATGCCTGTCTGTCTCTGTGTCCGCTCGTCTGTCTGTCGATTTTGCAGCAACTATATAAAGCACTAGTTACTTCTTTTTTTTGCCAATGAACAAATTTTGTATCAAGCAATTCACAGATAGTATGCCAGCCGAAAAACAATATCATATTAACATTCTACTCAAAACGAAAGTTTAATTTTATGTGGTTACATTGCATCTGTTTCTGTAATTTATATTATCCGCGAGATACAAACAAACAAAACACATATTACGAAGTGCACTGGTCAAACGGCTTTACGGTGTTTTTGGAGTACTGTTAACTTGAGTTTTCCTTGACTATAAAATTTTTGAATGATATTTAGAAAAGTGTCTTTTCGTGGTCATCACGCCAGAAGTTTACATCCTTAAATGTTTCTGTTTTCTATATATCAAGTGTCAAATGAATTAAAGCATTACGTAAGTTGTGAGTCAGTAAAGCAGTGTCTTTTGGACACGTGAAGAAATTCTGTTTGTCACATGACACGGTCCATTCCCTTCATTCCTTCACCGCTTCCATTTATCGGATAGTGACTCTTATGCCTGCGGAGAAGTCGGCGATCCCATCCGCTATGAGACATCTTGCCCATTGACTCTCTCTTGGCGTATTACGAAACCTTCTACTTCACTGGAAAGTCTGTGGTACCAAAGAGTTCTGGAGAATCTGATTTCAAGGAAAAGAATAATAAACACGATTAAATTCACAATAGACAATGGAAACATAATCCGACTGGAATAACTACTCAACTGCCTTTGAGCAATAATTCTAACTTTTCTTGCATTCCATAGACCGAACATACTAAATCCATCCTTTCCCATAATTCTTTAATAGTGATCTCTCTATTCCTTGTTTTCCCACACTTAACACGCAATGGTTCCCATCTTTGCTACGTTATTCAAAAACCTGTGCATTGGTGTAAGCTTTTTCATGTTCCTCCTCATCTTCATTCATCGTTTTTCTTTCATTCACACCGTGATAATAAAGACGTTGTATATATTCCTTTATTTTGTTGTCAATTCGATGTATAAACACCAGCTATGTAATTTCTTAATTTGCCATTCTTCAGTATGCAATTTTTTTTATTACTCAATAAAGTCCACCTACATCTATACCAAACCGGATAGGAGTCACATAAGCTCTAGAGACGGCGGTGTGATGTGGTGTTAAAGTCAGTACAGTAGTAAGTAATGCTGTGGATTATAGTTTCATAGTATTCATTCAATACATCGTCGATTTCATTATTTAGAAAAATGATTAACAAATAAGAGTAAAGAGGGTAAGGCTGGTCGACTGCATGAAACATGAAATTCCCCTCTGAGTAACGCAAATGTGAGCCAGTTCCACTATGAAAACATCAAAATGGCTTGCATGTATTCTGAGGAGAAGTAATGGCCTCATTACAACTTACCATCTTTTTCATCCACATACCGAAAATTTTAAGATTGCTTTTGTGGTAGTCTCGAATTGAGAATCGGAGGGCAATGATTTGGTCAGCTAGTTCTGTCAAACATCCACCTTGTATGCAGGCCTGGTGCAGGGTCAAATTTTAAATTCAGTGGGATTGGTGCGTATTAAACTCTACCACAGTGGGTAAAAGTTCCAAGAGAGAGGAAGTCGGCTGCAGACAACGTGGCATTCATACCATTAGGGTCGTGGTTCAAAGTAGCGAGGTCCCTCACCAATAGTCTTTGTGTAACTTCAAAACAGGAAGCTATTCTAATAAAAAAATAGATAAAATTTTAATGGAATGTTATTCTAAGTTAAGTTAGTCTTCTGAATAATTGAGAAAATTGGAAAGCAAACAGATTTTTAAAATTATATAAACCTTATAAAGCAAATTTAAAGTAACATTTTCCATAACTGAAATAAAATGTTGAATTCTTAAGAATGTTTCGTAACATTACTACAGGAAAGGACGTTTCATTTCCTGAAATGCATATTGCTTCTAATGGCATACATTGATTAAACATTTAAATTCACTTTCCACAAAATAGAAAGAAACCCGTCTAGACTTATACATTGATTGCATTTCTTATCCTTTTTTTTAAAAAAAAACTTGATCTTTTTTATGGTCTATGAAATTAAATAATATTCTTTTAATTTATGAATATATTCGCTAAATATGCTTCTCTCTCAAAGGAATTTAAATATTTTAAGACGTAATATTGACGCTAATATAATAAGAAAAAAAATTATCACTGTGTAGTCTGATAAATTGAATTACCCTTTATAACGGAAATTTAATAATGAAATTCCAAACATATATTATCGTCATATATTTAAATTCTATTTCTAATCAAATTGTGCAAGCAGAAATTGTTTTATTTTAGCAAAATATATTGATGAATAATATGTTGCATGTGTTGTATAAACATATTTTAAATAAGATTTGATAAAATGTGTTGTATCTCTAAATTATATCTACAATAAAATTCCGTTCTTAAACTGGTTACCATGAATTTAGCCTTGCCATTAATCATAAATCATATTTTATTGGAAGCTGTGAAAGATCCTTACTTTGATGAAAACCAAATAATAAATATCTACGGTTAAGAATAACATTAATTTATTTTAATGTTTAAAATAATTTATATCGTTAGTTTATATTTGTGTTTGGATTGGTATACAGAATATAATTTGCCGTTTCTTTTTCATTATTACATGCATAAATTTAACACTTTTTTAAAAATTTTACTGTCAATGAAAAAGTTCATATTTAAAAATATCAAAGTGCTTAAGAATTGATCCATACTGTTCTAAATAATTAAAACCTATTTTTAAGAAACAAAAAATTAATAAACATAAATAAATTTATATGAAGTAAACTGTCTTAGCTTTAAAATGATATCTTGACTTTCGTAAGAATCATCGCAAAAGTTTCTTAATGGACTGATGTAGAAGTTTAACGAAATATCGCTTAGTGCAAAATTTAAATGTCAAAAGTGAAAGGTACACAGAAAAAAGAGTGGTAAAGAAACGGATGGTGAAAATTCAACCATCTCCAAAAGGCACCGTCGTAAATGAAAAGTTCATCTGCTTTAAAGACAAGTCGATAAGACAAACCAAAGCTTTTAGAAATAAAAAGCGGACAAAAACTCCATTTCCATCTGGAACCGAAAACAAAAGAAAAACCTTTTTTCCTAGTTGTTTTTCTCTTTCTCTCTCGTCCCTTTTTTCCCCCTCTGATTTCTTTCGTATCAAATTCTCGGATAGGGAAAAATACAGAAGGGAAATCGCCCGGAAGAGAAAAGAATGGTGTTTATTTTCCCTCTTTGAAAATAAAAAAGGTTCGATTGCTTCGCTAAATTTTACGAGATACATAGAAATAATATTGGTAACTAGAAGATTTGTGCCCATCTGTGACGGGCTTTTCGCTTGCCAACAACATCTCAGATCTGATAGTCACAGATTTACTTACGAAAGTTGTTGAAGAAAATCTTGTGCACATTGCCAGAGTGCTTAAGAAATAAAAAAAGCATGAAAAACAGAACTGATGAATCAAGTGACACTAACTTTCGTTCTGTCCGAGTAAAAATAATGTAAAATCCACTAACGGAAATGCAAAATAAAAAAAATTATGAATTGATGAATGCAAATCTTTAAGAAAAAGGAGCCTTTCAGTGTAAGAATGGTTAAGGGAAAAATATAAAATATATAAATATTCATTTCCAAAATTAAATACGAAAAAGAAAGAAACCTTTTAACAAAAATTGAACTATTCTAAATAGTTTTGTGTGCATGAATTAAATAAAAAGAAAGAAAACGAAGGACATATTATAATTCAATCCGGTGAATCAACATAAAATTTAAAAAGAAAGGAAGCTACAAAACTCAGCAAAAAAATTAAATTAACAGTCAAATAGCGATGTCCATTTATCCTCTGTATTTGCTAATTTGTAGCCGTCAACGCACCGTCTGAATCTCCATGGCACGTAGCCAAACTAAACCACGTGAGCGTTACCGCAATTTCTGGATAATTCTAATATAGATGGGGACAGCAGTTTGAAAGAACAAATTTGAATTATATTTTATCTTTTTTTCATGTAAATGTCTTTACGGATTATGTTTTTGCTTTGAGAGTCTTTAAGTATAAAAAGTAAATTGTTCTTGAGTTAGATTATTATGCTATTATATATCACTAAGCATAGCTTATAAATATCTACACGTTAGCTAAAAAAGAATATTTTGAATATTAAAGGGTGTTAAAATTTGCTATGTATCTTTTTACAAACGTTTTTACCAACAGTAATCAATCTGATAGTTAATTTTGATAAAATCTCTGTATGATACACAAGTGACATTTTTATAGAGTAGCACTAGTAGAATACAATAGATTTACTTGAGGAGACAAATTGTAAGGAATACAATATTCCCTTTATAATTGACCGGAAATGTAATAAAATAAATCTATTGTATTCTTTATTACATTTCCACTCATTTCCTTACTAATTTTCAGCATAACAATGATTCATTTTGTTTTGTATGCCTGACACTGTTAATTTTCCTATTATTTTTTTAAAACCAAGAAATAATTGCTAATATTTTTAACTATTTTTACATAAGCTTATACAAAAATCAAATTTACTCATTCGGGGAAATAATTTATTTTTCTTATAGATTTTACATGTAAACTTTTTTCTTTCAATTTTTATGTTGTTCAGATTAATATAACAGAAACCGAGTTATGATCACCTTGAAAAAGTTTATAGCTTAAAAATTTAGCCATCCATTAGATAAAAATTGCCTGGATAACTTTTGCTTTGAATTCCGGTAATAAGAGTTATTTCTTAAAAATTATCGTAAGGGAACTATAGAGTTATTCAACTATTATATTACAAAGACTAGTTTATATATTCTGTAATTTTTTAATCTGCCGTATCTTCTCTTATCCTCTCAGTAGGTAGCACAGTATAAGAATTCCCTCTACCTGTACCTAACCGGACGGCACAACGAGTACATGGATGGGAAGCTGCCGGATATGTTAACAGGTTCTCACTTCGCTAGTGGGCATAATAATGATGTGGCCCTCGATCATTCCATTCTGATGACGAGACGTACCTCCTTCGGGAGGGGTTGGGCCATGGCCGATGATGGGCCGTCTATTAAGACTCCGACCTCAGTAGTATAATCACTTTTAGTATTACTGGCACCTCAAACGCCAAAACATGATTTAATATTTTTAGTCGAGTTTAATAAGCGGTTAGTAAAAAACTTTAAAATCATCGTATACTTCTTTTAGTACGTTAACATTAAACTAAACTACTTTTTATCGTTAAATTTTAATCATGCGAAGGTCGGGTCGAAAGTGTTAAAGGAATTTTAGTTACTTACTTTGATTTGTCACCCTTGTTTAGAAAATAATGTTACTTTCCTCAAAATCACTCATTTCGAAGATATAGCGGGTGTTACTTTATTTCATGCGAAATAGAATATTTTTCCTGTCTAAAATTTCTGATTTAATCGAATCCAAATGTTTGTTTGTTATCGTGTTTTATTTAACAGTTACTGCCGAGTCCAAACAAAGTTACAGAAATAGTAGATTATTATTTTATCCATTTAACGTTTCTATTTTATTGTGTACAATATTTTCGGATGCAGGGAGTATTATTTTTAAAAATACTATTTAAAAAAATGACAATATTAGTACGAAAAAAAACCTTAAGTGGCAGAAAAAAGGAACAAATGTATGAAACATTATTCCGAGGATGAAGTGTGTAAAGAAACATCTTGAATGAAAAGGCAGTCGTTCATCTAGTTTCTTTATTCCAATTTCTATTTATTCATTTTGAAAATGATTATGCTGGTTATATTAAATAGACAGCGGTTATAATAATATCCAAACTCATGGCCAGGGCTGAAGAGTTTACGCTCAAAGCAGCACTTTGTACTAAGTAAATTATATTGCTAAAATGAGACGTTATACAGGCGCGGAGAGTTTGCATACGAGGGTAAGTCATTAAGTAAGTCACAAAAGATAAGAAAAAATAATTTACAATGATAATCACTCGCAAACAGTTTTATTTTTGAACATAATCTCCACCAATGTTGATGTACTTATCCCGTCGTTTTATCAGCGCCCCAATTCCAGCTGCATAAAATTCTTTGAGTCGCTGTCTCATCCACAGTAGGACTTCGTGTTGAACGTCGTCCTCATCTGCAAAGTGTTTGCCTCCAAGATGTTGTTTTAGTGGACCAAATAGATGAAAATCCATTGGGGCTAAGTCTGGGCTGTAAGGTGGATGCTGTAGCACTGATCAACCAGACTTAACCCCAATGGATTTTCATCTATTTGGTCCACTAAAACAACATCTTGGAGGCAAACACTTTGCAGATGAGGACGACGTTCAACACGAAGTCCTATTGTGGATAAGACAGCGACTCAAAGAATTTTATGCAGCTGGAATTGGGGCGCTGATAAAACGACTGGATAAGTGCATCAACATTGGTGGAGATTATGTTCAAAAATAAAATTGTTTGCGAGTGATTATCATTGTAAATTATTTTTTTCTTATCTTTTGTGACTTACTTAATGACTTACCCTCGTAGTTTCGGAAAAGGTGAACTCCCTAATCGGGAAGTTAAAGTAGAAGTGCTTTTTAAAAAATCTAAGATTGAAGTAGAAGGAGTGCGTTTATAATTGCAAATTAGGTGGCGTTGAAAAGGTTTTATTTTAAAGACGGGAAAATATTCAAACTTGTTACATGTCTAATAAATCAAAGGAGAGAGTACATAAACATCGACGGCTCCAATAAATAATGAATATCTAGCTCAAATATGAGTGGGTATGTTAGAGCACAGCAGTCTATAACTCGTGCTCAAACAGTACCCATTATCGTCCAAGCATCCTTTCTCAACTATATTGCGAAACAACGAAAAGTGTAAACTTTAACCTAACAAACTTCGAACTAGGAATATGCATTATCACAAGAGTACCTCTCTAATTTATTAACCAGTCATATAATTAAGCTTCAGTAACACGCATCATCCCAAATTCCTGAACGCGCGACCATAATTTATGCAGCCAGAAATTGACATTTTCTGCTCATCTTGATATTCATTTAATTTACTCGGTGCTTTGTTCAAACAATTCCAGGGATCTTCAAATTACCCACTTTGTAAAAGAGGATAATTTGGTTGGAGTAAAGCTCGAAAGGATGATTTTTCATTGTGGTTCATTTTGCTTAGTTGAATTTATGTACACGAAGTCAATTTGCTACTAAGTTGATAGTAATTTTGTGATGAAAATGAGCTTTAAGCCTTGTAGAATATTTAATCCTATGAATAATGGCTGGCTTAAAATCTTTGCTGTAAAATAGAAATTTTTTTAAGTCATTGAAATATCGCAGCAAATGATGTTAAATTTATTTTCGCAGGCAGATATAGCTCAGTTGCAGAAATACGTTCTCCCTATCATATGAATCTTAATTTGTTAATAATGTTCGATTTGTCCATGGAGTGTTTTTTGACATGGATATGTGTCTGTTTGTGAGTTATAGAAACGCAGCATGAGTGAAAGAGGTGCATTCAGATGGATTCTTGTATGGATGATAAAAATGGTCTTTGAGTTGTGTAGAAAACAGAATCATCTGGATAATGAATGAAATAGTTTAAATCGTTGCTTATTGGTAAATGGAAATGTAGTGTTTGTAGCATCTTAACATGTCCAAATAAGACTTATAGATATAGTTAATTTTCTTAATTCCTAATCGTAGAGCTAAGCTTTTATGAATGACTTTTGAGGAAATGTACCTTATCTGCTCAGTATATTGTAACTGAAATTTTTCAGACAGCGTCACGTTTTTATTATACACTTTTATTTAACTTAAGTTATTTCATGTTTATGAAGATGAGATTTTGTAATCGATTCTTCACTCAGCTCTTGATATGCTAGATATTTTAAATTTTGTAGATATGTGTATTCTTAATGACAATGCACTTTATTAATATTTTCAAAATTTAATTATATGTTAATGGATTAATACAATTAAATATTAATTCCATACCAGTTTCGCCACCTGGAAATAAATTCAGGATTCCATAACATTTATAATAATGAATAATAAATTAAAATCTAAAAAGTAGAAAATAATTCAAATAAAAATTCTACTTTTAAGTACATTAATTAAAGCGCGTTTTTAAAAACTGTTTTTATTAAATTGATATAGCGTGTATTTCCAAAATCTCTCAATTTATATTTGTCTTTTCTGCACGAGATACTTACTCTCTTTCACGTTAACTGATGAGCTCACGTGTTTTTAATTGATTATCTAAAAGTGTTAACATTAAAATAGAAAATCAAATCTTTATCTCGCAAACTTTCTAAGAATTGTTTCTCTTTATAGTCAGCAGTTTAAATAATTAGAAACGTTTAAAAGCAAATGGTTGTTCAAAAGTTTTGTATGACATGAAAATGCAAAATTAAAACAAATATTTATACAGTGAAACTTCTTTAAGCATCCACCCATCGCTCCAAGGAAAACTGGCCGCTCAAAAGGGGTTTCATGTTTGGAAGTACAAAATACAGTATACTCTCTATCATCCATGCACGGATTATCCGTGCTCATTCCGGACTCACAAAAAAATTTAAAGAGAAACATTTTCACGCTTATCATACATGTAAAATAGATGTTGATGTTCGATCGAGAGATTCATTCTGTGAAATGGTGAGAAAGATAGGCTAAAGAATAGATTTTTTCTTTCTTCCTCCACGTGCAATCTCTACCGGTTCAACCCCTAATTTCCTGAGAAATGAATCATCCGCTTCCTGCTAACTCATTCTCTTACGAACACGCTTCTCCCCGACACGTCATTCTTTAACTTCTTCCTATTCTTTCACTTTCGCACGTGCTCCTTTAGTTTTCGCGCCTTGTTTATCGTCAGTTAGTAGCGTGAAGTTTCTTACTGGTAAAATTTAGTGGTGTGAAACGAAAACGAAACGTTTAAAATGTTAAACAAAAATTAGAAATCCTTCAAAAACTTGATAATGGAGAATCAGCTGGTACTGATACAGAAAGATGTACTAAATGAGGGAAATACAATTTCTCATTCTGCTGCTCTACAATCTGTGGAAACTTTGTTAGATTATATGGGACAAAGAGGATTTGATTACGGTGACATTACTGCGGTTCGTAAAATATGTGTCGATATACGACAAGAGATGAACAAACAGCAGAAGCAAAGACGCATAACATATTTTTTAAAGAATTAAATGTTAGAAGGAAAATTCCTAGTTTGATATTATACAGCATGCAAATGTAAGTAATTTTTATATTTTTGTACTGATGTTGATTTTTTCTTTAATAAAAAGGAGTTTTCGGATTATCCGTGTTTTTCAATTGTCCGTGCTATCCCTCCCGGTGATTAACCCAGATAATCGGGAGTGCACTGTATGTATTTAAACAAGCTCTAATTCGTTATTTCTGATAAAGCGAATTTTGAAAATTCTAAAGAAAAAAATACTTTACTAATTTTGTTTTAATGATACAATTTGTGTTTGCTTGGAACTTTCAGATTTTTCGAAAGTAACTTTTCTTTTAAATTTTTTTTTAAATTGGAAAAATAAATCCCTAATCGTTTCGTGAGTAGTTGCTGAACGATGGGCTGAAACATCATCCATTTTTTTCTAAAGTCTGTTCAACTGAAAGTTTAATCTGCTGATATACGCAACCCATATCAACAGCTTCTTCATCAAAGTCCAAATCAGCGCCTGAAAGGAACAAATGAACTCTTGAATGCTCGACCCTGGTGGAGGCAAATGTTGAATTTTCTCTTCGCATTGGGAAAGGAATGAGTGTGTTGTTTCTGAGTGTGTGAATCATTTGTTCTCTTAATAAAAGGACCAAGATCAGAGAGACGAAAGGAATGTATTTCACTGCAGTTGAACTGGCGACCACCCTGGCCGCTCAGAGAGGTTTGAGTGGCTGTCCCTAGAGATTATTTTAACATCATGTATGAGGGCCAAAAATTCCTTGCGAACAAAAGGGCCGTTGGGAGGGGTGTCCGCCTAAATAAGTTTACTGTACATTAAACTGAATATTGAAGTTCAGTGTGTTGGAATTCAATGCTCATTGCCTCCCCATCTCTTTAACTCTCTGAACCCCGCTAGAGAATTCCATTGCCTGAAACCTGGAGTGAATTTTCGTTCACTAAATCAGAATGGAATAGTCACGTTCTTTACAGAAATTCCAGGAGGTCGACACCTAAGGTTGCCGACCAATTGTCAACAAAAGGAACTGCATTTTTCCCTATAAAATTCACCTAGGCGCCCGAAACCGAGTGAGTCCGGCATCTATCGAATGGGCGGTTTGAGGCGGGATAGGGCTCATAAGATTATTAAAGTAGTATGTTTCTACTCTGCAAGCTGCTGTTGGCTGTTATTGCGCTTGCGTTAAATTGAGACAAGATCCTGTTCTGACAATTATGTCGCTTCGACTTTTGAATGGTACCATCGTTTCTGGGGTCGTGTTGGCCGAGTAATAAGATCTCGGTTGGAGGGTTCCAGGTTCGAAACCCGATGATCCGCCATGTATATAGGCCTATTTCAAGCTAAATCCATCATCTGACCGTGGTTTAAAATTACGAGGTCCGTCCCAAAATAGCCCTCGTGTTGCTTCAAAACGGGACGTTAATATAACTAAACTAAACTAAATTTCAAGCTAAATCTGGTGGTGGGTCAAACGTCATGTAGCTGTTGTGTTGCGGAAGTGTGAAGAGGGAGGTGCCAGCTCAGGCTTTGTCCTCGTCATCTGACCGTGGTTCAAAATTACAACTTTCATCCTAGAATAGATCTAGTGTTGCTTCAAAACGGGATGTTAATGTAACTATAACTACAAAAACTGCTGTGATAACAAAGAGAAAAGCGATCCTTTCTTATGTCTTTAATAACCTTTAGTGTCTATATGTGTGTTGTCGAAATAAATGTTTTCGTTATAAGTCTGCAATATTCACTGCGCTGTCCTATACAGTGCATGTTTTAACATATTATTCCAGACAGGAAGCGGTTTTTCGACATGCATGTTGCTTCCGACAGAAGAAAATATTCAAATGTTTTCAATGTTTTACCCAAAATGATGAAAATATTTGATCCCGTCTAGACACACAACTTCAAGACATTTCCTTACCCCTTTCAATGCGTTAACTTTTTATATTCACCCACTTATATTTCATATCATTCCCCTCAATTTATTAAAATCATGACGGAACATATTTCTCTGTCATAGAATTTAAATATTTGAATACGTAATATTGACTCTGAAATGAAAAGAGAAAGAAATCTTATCATTATTTCGTTTTAAAGAAAAGAAAATGAATGCATTTCATGAAATTTGAATCAAAAATACGATTCAATAATGGCGTAATGTTAGAAAATTATTATTAATCTCGCTACTAACGTTTTTATCAATGTTTTGGCTCTATATTTAACATATTTTGTAATCGTAAATTACATTAAGTTTAATTAAATCAAATTTGTCTATAACTACCGATACACTTTTCAGTCGTTAATCATCTGCACATTCAAGACATTCAGTTTCTAAGGGGAGGGGACGACTTGGGAAATTCAGTTCGGGATGAGACTTGGTATATTTGTAGTATAACCTTTAAGGTGTCACCCATTAAAAATGAAAGTGCACTAACCAGCCAGTTCCGAGAAAAAAATGGCTTTAAAATGTTCCCTCTCTAGTTCAACCTTGTGAAATTTATTTTTATAGGCAAGCAAAAAATTCTCATAAAGCTTGTACAGACTTATGCATATTTCATCGAAAATGTTAGAGAAATAAATTCTCGTGAAGTCTGTATTAAAATAACCAATAGTTCATCGTCAACTGTCATCACGATTTTTAGTAAGATGATCCGGTATGCTTGCGCTGCCAAATTTTCTGATGAAAGAGAAATCTTTTCGAATGTGAATGAAGTTTGTTTCCCAACAGATCTCCTAAGAAACGTTGCTCTTGTGAAGAATCGACTTTTATTAATTGTGAAGGATATGTCAAAATATTTTTTGCTTTTTTTTATGATAATTATCATTCTGGTTCGTATATTTACTTAATAATTAATGAAGGCAGAAGAAAATTCTAAAATTTATGAATGAAAAAACCTACACGAAACTTTCTCATTGTGAGAGTAGTTAGAGTTATGATTTATCACCATTTAAATTCCATTTACAATTATTTAACTGATTAAAAGTTTAATTTTTACTATAATTCTGTTCAAGTAAATTCACCAGCCGTGGACCGAAGCAAGAGAAAGAATAATTTATTATTTACAAAAGCAGAATACTATTTAATAGGTATATATACATTGAAGTAATGATTAACCAATAAGAGAGGAGCGCGCCACATAAATAGAACATGACGTCATACAAAAAATGAAACAGGAAGTGGATGAGTAATTGATGCGATGCGCGATTACAGATTGAATATAAAATCATAACAAATTCAAGTTTCAAATGAATGAACAGTTATTTTATACATAAAAATAATTAATATTTTAATTATATACATGCGTAAATTGTAAATTCAATTTGAAGTTATTAATTTCAAAAATTATTTTCAAGAAAATAGAAAAAAAGAGAATCGAAATCGGACCATGGGGGCCGTAGGGGAATATTTTACTACGTTAGCTGTTTCGCTGCTGATCGGCAACGACAAAGTCTGTGACGTTATCTTACTTCAATAACAAATGAACCCGCAGACACTAAAAAAAGTTATTCTTAAAGTTAATTCTAAATTTTAGGGAATCGAAACCCACATATCTTGACGAAATGGGAAACTGCGTTCTTATAACTACATATTTATCAATTAATTTTACATTTAAGAGAGTGATAATTTGCGAGAAGTTTTATATGCCAATTAAAAGCGTGAAGTCTTCTGAAAACTTAGATACAGTACAATTGTATTTAATAGGAAAATTATAGCCAGGAAAAATGTTCAAACTTAGAATAAACTGGCGATGCGTTAAAATCGGTACACATTCGTCCCAATATAATTAAATGATTTCAAGTATATGTAAAAAAATTATCTATTTTATTTAATTCACCTTAAGTAGATAAAAGTATTTTTTCGAATAAGTATTTTAAACTTATTGCATTCATTTAAAACTTTTTTCATATTTGTTCAAATCGTTTTATATTTCACAAGGCAAACAAATTTTTACAAAGGCTAGCTTTATTTTTCACGCAATTGAATATTTTCGTTTAAAAATACAAACCACGACTTTTGTAACAAACACCACAAAACTTTCCATAGTCTCACGTAAAAACATTGAAAAACATCACTTCGTGAAATCTTTAAATCTGTTAAAAGTGAAATGTGATATAGAAGAAAAATAAAAGAAATAGTTGTAGCCATTCAGCCATCTCCAACAGAAACACCAAAAGATGTTGTTGTAAATGAAAGGTTCATCCGCTTCAAAGAAAAGTCAATAAGACAAACCATAGCTTTTAGAAACAAAAAGCGGGCCAGAAAGTCTATTTTCAGTTAGAGCGGAAAACAAAAGAAAAAAAATGTACGAAGTTTATTTTTTTTTTTACCTCTCATTCTTTTTCCCTTTTTTTCCCTCTGATTTCTTTCAGATCAAATTCTCCAACGGGAGAAAATGCAAGGGAAGAAATCGGACGAAAGAGAAAAGAATGGTGTTTACTTTCCCTCTCTGGAGATAAAGATAGAACGGTTTGATTGCTTCCCAAAAACTTCACGAGATACATAGAAATAATATTGGTAATGGAAAAGCAGTTTAAAGAAGTAAATCTCCTTAATTCGTTTTCATAGTTCTTTCCCTTTCTTTTCATGTGAGGATATTAACAGATCATATTTTTGTTTTGAAAGTATTCAAGCCTAAAAAGTGAAAGGTTCTTTGTTACGATGATCTTCAACTTTTTAAACTTTCTATAACATTTTATTAATCTAATATTATACCTCTTTTAAACAGTTGTATGATATTTTTAAGAACTATATGAGTGATCTTTTTTATGATACAGCATTGGAGATATGAGATTAACTTTATTAAATTTCCACTCTGATACTTTTCAATAAAAGGAAACTTCACTTTGTACTCGTATTATATACAACATTGCGAATTTATTCTATTTTAAAATGGTTTTAATCACAAAAAATAATTTCTCTTTATTCAACTGCTGCATAATTTTACAACCGAATCAATATTAAATTTTCAGGAGAAAATAAATCCATCTTTCTGATAACATAATTTACATAATTTCGCCATTTTTTTCAATTTTTAGACTTTAGACTTATATAATATGTTTAGACTTATATAATATGCTGTGTTAAATGGACATTAACAGGAAACATGTTTTTATCTTTCCCGAAACGAATCATCCGTTGGATCAAAACTGTCTGAATAACCTTTGTTTCGAATGACAGAAACAAGAATTATTTATTAAAAGTAATCGTATGAAAACCAGTTAATAAGGGTTTAGACAGTTATTAAGCTCTTAAATTGTGAATGTTGGTTCTATCTTCCTTTAATCCTGTCTATTATTTTCATTATTTTCCAATTTTTTAACAGTTTTCTGGTTTGCTTACTTACATTAAAAAACTTGACTTTATTTGCTTGTTTGTTGGACTTCCGCTATGAAGATTCCATTGACTTAGCATTACGCCGTAATTACGTAGTACAGGCACTTAAATGTAAATAAACAAAGCAGAAAACTCGTCCATAGGTTAGCTGCGATTCGGTGCGGTGGGTTGATACAGGCAAAGTATCTGTTTGGTAGCGGTGGGGTGGGGGATAGAGAGCACTGGTTTGAGGCCCAAATTCGTCTAAAATGTTTCACTGTTTCATCCTTGTTGTGGAGTTATTATTACCAGAGCGTTGTGTCTGGTCGGGTATCGTTCCCGTCGTCTGATACCGGCTCAACATTATTTCATTCGTCCGAAATTAAACTTAATGTAGTTTTAAAAAAAGAACGTAAATTAAACTAAATTTGGTTATTGCTTAAAAACTCTTTTATCCCAAATATCTCGAAAATAATCAGATACCATGTTCAGAAATGTGGTGATCTGGGATTTTTCGGGTCATTAGAGGTCCAATTTTCAGACTAAACAGACTGAAAATTGGATCTGTGAAGACTCAGATCCTTCACAGAAAAAAATCCCATGTTTTGAATCCTTACAAGCGGGTGATATTTGAAAAACTCCACTGCCGGGTTCTTTTTGTTTTGATTTAGTCCTTTTTTAGCTTTGCTCATTTTGTTAGTTATTTATTTGTTCAATTTATTTCTATTTGTAAGATATATTACTATAATTAAATAAACAGCTGCTATTTAAGGAACTATTTTAGAATAACACTAAAACGGATAAGCTTTAATGGGACAGGGAAAAAATGTAATGTTACTATCACTATATACTAAATTATTAATAGCATTATATACCAAACCAAAAAAATAGTTGTATAAACATCGACAGCTATACCTTCAATATGTATTGAATCTTCGGTGCACCTGTGACTTCTTACGATAAACAACAGCAGTCCTTAACTACCTAACAAATAGCTCCCATTATCATTCAAACATACAGCGGAACAATATTAACGGCAAACTTTAACCCATCGAACTGGAAATGAGAAATATGCATGATCCCAAAAGCCACTCTCTCATTAATTAACCAGTCGTATAATTAAGCCACGAACAACATGCATCATCCCGAATTTCTGAATGCCCGATCATTATTTATGCCGCCAGAAATTGACATTTTCTGCTCATCTTGATATTCATTTAATTTACTAGGTTGTCTGTTCTAACAATTGCAGGATAAAGTCACCGTGGCTCCAAATTGCCCACTTTGTGAAAGAGGATAATTTAGTTCGAGTACGGCTAGAAAGGATGATTTTTCGTCTTGGTTTCATTTGTACAGTTGAATTTAAGCAAAACTCGTCTATTTGTTACTGAGCTGATAATAATTTTGTGATGCAAATAATTTTCAAGCTGCGTAGGTCAATTATTCCTATGAATAAATGACTGGCTGGCGTAAAATCTTTGCTGTAAAGCAGGAAATTATATTTAAACCATTTCAAATATCAGACTAAATGATGCGAAATTTATTTTATTCAGTAAATATAGTTCAATTGCATGATTATGTTTCCTTTATTAAGTAGGGTCATCATTCGTCCGCATTTCGTCAGGGCAGTCCGGATTTCAAGTTCATATTAATGTTACCCTATTACCGCGAGATAAGTAGGTTGTCCGATATTCTGAATGTTGTACAATATCGTGAA